>JAZGTI010020504.1:0-10581 GCA_036877585.1 Botia kubotai | reverse complement strand
GGTAAAGCATAAACACAGAAGATCAATGCAAAAGGCAAATAAAAGCAATGACACACTCCAAATCTAGGACAAGGTCGGTCACCCTTGTGTTTGTACTGTCTGTGTGTGTGAGTGTGTTTGTCTATGAAAGAAATGTAAGGTGTGTCCCTGTCCACCAATCCAGAGAGAGGACAGCCCTCACATCCAATCGTCTGCATTTCTACATTCAAGCCCATCATGGTAACCTAGAAAATTATGTTTGTATTTCTATCATAGTCGATCTTTACGTTTGTGAATACACTTTAAAAGATCATACACTGCAGGAAATCTGTAACAATGTCCTCTGATGATAATGGGAGTATGCGAGTATGCATGTATGCAAGTGGTCCAATAACTGAGTGTAAAATCAGCTGAGCGCATTTTAGGAAACTGATTGGCTCGCTGTCTCTCTTCAAGAAAGCTGATTGTCTCGCTGTCTCTCTTCAAGAAGCTGATTGGCTCACTGTGGGCTTGTTGAGTTTAGATGCTAATTCCAAACGAACTGCAGAGTGTGAGTGATTTTCTAATGTCACACAGTTAAATGTGTGTGGAGGGAATAGTGATGATGTTTAATTATGTGGGACAGTTGTGGGACCTCAGCTGTAATCAAACTACAGATGAAGGTCCGTGAATCAGCCTTCAGAAAACAATCTTGCTCATAGACATCAAACTGAGCTGAGGTTTGTCTCCAGAGACGACCCTATTAATCTCACGTGTGTCTCTTCTGGAGCTTCAGATGAGTTCTCAATGTCAAAAACTGTGCTTGGATTTGCCATGAACTAAAGTCACCAAATTACCAAATTTCTTCCATATTCTTTTAATGTACTTTATGTAACCATGTCATTTGTTCCTACAATTATAGTTCTTTAAACATCTGAAACAAATATGACACCAATGTGAAGCACAAACGACTTAAAAACCAGCTCTGTGATGTCCCACCAGCTCCTACAAGACAAAATACAACACTCCCCAAGTATTACTGTACATCTCACATGCTCTCTTTTTCATTTCTACACACACTCTGCGGGTCCTTTGCTCAAATGAACTCACATCCGACCCAAACGGAGGAACGGTGAGCCCAAATTCACCATCGTGTGTCTGTATGTGTCGTTACTGTGGAGCGAGACCATCTGGATAAAACTCTAGTCAGCAAAAACGGCTCCAGCAAGAATCGACACCTAGTGATGTCAGTATATATTCATCACACTGACCAATAAAGTGTGTGAGTTTGAGGAAGATGATGTTGTGTGTGGAGTGTGACAACATATGCACTCCTGTGAACACACCAGAAGGTCAATGTGTCTTGACATGACTTGAGCTTCTATTTTTTATTATGTTTGAGCAGTATCACTGAATACTAAAATAAACGAATCGTTAATGTTTGACTCGTTTTAACCCAAATCTGTTTACTTTATGACATTTGATTTGTGTCACAGATTAAATTGTAGCTGCGCGGTTGCACACATCGGCCCAGTCACGTGCAGCCACACGATGATTCTGCACGATCGTCTCTCAGTTCGCGTGGGAGATGAGAACAGACACAGAAAAAGATTGAACTGCGATCAAAGGTGTTTAATGTACAAACATGACACTCTTACTAGTAACCGATTATTATTAACGTTACAACATTATGAAAAAATATTTAAACACCCTATGAAATGTTGTTTAGTGACGTGTTTGTTACTGAAACAGGAAGTTGGGGGTACATAACGAATAGTTTGCTTCAACTTCCAAAATTAAGCAAGAAAACTGGCGAGTATTTAAAACCAGTTTAAGGTTTTAAGAGTGTCAGAGCAGAAGATTCTGTGAGCAGAGGTTCCGTACAGGCTTAGTCATGAGTTTCATAACAGTGTTCAGATGTCATGTTAGAGGTGGGGCTGAAGTACTTCTGGTAAGCTGGGCCCTGGACAGTAATTGCCTGATAGCTGGACACTGTGCACAATGCCCGTGCTGTAAAGTAAAACAGCACATCTGAATGTGTCGTGGCCGGCTGTGGGTTCCTGAAACACTTTTAATACATTCATGCATTACAGTAAACGGTTGCTTCAGGTTATTCATGTGGCTGTGTCATTCATTGGTGTCTATTTTGCAGTGGACTTGTTGTATCTGACCATATTCAAGTTTCTCTCTCTCTCTTACACACACACACACACACTCAGACACACACACAGACACACACACACACACACACACTCAGACACACTCAGACACACACACAGACACACACACACAGACTTATGTAATTAGATGTATGTAATATATATAATTATTTATACTTCTAATTTATTTTATTTTTTACACATGAGGACATCCCAAATGTCCACACGGAAAATGTTGTGAGATTTAGCTCACCTCTGGGGACAGATCTGTCAGGCTTGTACACACACACACACACACACACACACACACACACAGCTCTGGTCACAGCTCTGTCTGTGTCTTGTGCTCTTAGCTTCATTCTTGCTCACTCCTCACCTCACCACTGCTCAGCTGGTAAGACGGGTGGACCGGGTCGCTGCTGCAGACACAAACGCACGTATTTCATAGACGTGGAGGAGATTTTAAAAGCTACGTGATCTTACAGCATTTTGTCTTGGGTCACGCACACAAGAGTCAAAGTAAAAGAGGCCTTTTCAATGTCCTTCTGTTTCCCCGCGTTTGTTTAACCTGATTACACGACAGATATTTCTCACAGCTCAGCAATGTTCATGTGAGCTCTGGATCCCCTCCACCCAGAACAGACCACACAGGAAAATTCCCTGATATGACCTGCTGTTCTGTTCACACATCGCTTTGACACGCACATGCTGCACACATATGTCTGTCGTTTTCAAATAAAGCTCATTTTTTATTTAAAGCTCAGGCCAAGCATTGCATTTCTCCCCAAAACACACTTTGCCATTTTGAATGAATGAAAATAATGTTTTTATTTATTAGGCACTCTTCCAAACACTAGAAAATGAAATAAATTGTGAAAGCTGCAGTCAGTAACTTTCGCCTCTAGCGCCATCTCTGTCTGAAACATAAAATTGCAGGTTCCTTCACACTACTTTTATGTAGGTTAAAGTCAAATGAAACCAAACTGACATTCATGTTAAACACTGATCTGTCATTTACGGTCATTAACCCCTAGAGTTGAATCATTTTTAACCCCAAAAAAGTTCCTTTTGCAGCTTTAAATGCATCTTTTTGTGTCTTCTAAAACGTGACAATTATATTATCTGCACTAAAAAGTTGATGCCAGGAAGGAGAAAAACACAGGTCCTACGCCCAGGGTCATTATGGGTAATATCTCCAGAACTGCATGTCTCTGTGCACACAGGATGGTAGAAGGGCATCGCCTTTGGTCAAAGCAAAATAAAAGCTGCCAACAGAGGCTCTGCCCCTGTGACCGCGAGCGCACAGAGACGTGACCAGACACATTCACAAGTTTCCTCTAGATTTCTCACACAAACCTGCAGCCGCCCCTCATTAACCCAGAAAAGCTTTCAATGCAGATCCAAGATACCACACTTAGTTGTTCTTGAATCGGTCCTGCTGTGTTTTCTGCACCAGAGTTTGGCACACACCGACACGTATGCTTGTCTGCGCGTATGTTATGTCTGCGTTATGCTGTGGGGACCAGTACCCTTACAAACACGTACTGTGGCGGTACAGTGATGTCATCGGATGCTGAAACCAAGATACTTTAACAATACTGACTGACCGCACTCATATACATGATTTTTACAGTTCTTCTCAAAAGCTTGCAGAAGCTGCAGGTTGTTTATAATATTTTAACGAGAAGGATCATAAAAAATGCATTGTGTTTTTTATTTGGTTCTGCCCTCACGCAGCTAATTAACATAACACATATTGACGGACAATCCTCAAGATCAAATACTTACTGAATTATGAACCAACACAAATCACCTCGTTGGGTCTTAACATTGAGTTTTGCTTTCTCGAGAATCAAGGAGTATTTGCAGTCTTTTATGTTAGAGCTGCGCATAAATAAATGAGTTATTATTTTGTCTTATGCAACTTTCTCAGGGCAGCAGTAAATGAAAACAAAACACAACTTTTAGGATCTTATTTTTAAGACTCTCTCATAAAGCATCTTACAGAATATACAAGAGGTATGTAAAAAACTGCACATACTGTAGTATGTGTTACAACATGGTCAAATATCATGTCATATTGTAGCACCATAAAAATATGTTTTTGTCATTGTCCGTTATTACAGTTTAAGAGCTAAAACATTTAATTTGCTAGAGAAATTTGACCTGAAGACCAAAGAAGTTCAAGGTCTGTTTTATCACGATGGCGTCCGTCACTACTGTGGCACTCCAGCTGCCCTTCTGATTCATACGGAATCTTCAGAAGTTTAAGTGTCAGTGAAGCACACAACAGTTTGTGGGCTGTTATGGAAAGACGCACACATTTGTTTGTTTGTGATGTGTGTCAGATAGACACCTCCCACACTCGGAAAATATCACACTGATTCTCAGAACTGACACATTAATAGGCACCCAGCTGTAGGTAGGTGACATGCAAGAGTCTGTAGGGCCTAATTTCAGTCTCTGCACCCATATGGTGTCAGAGGAAATAAGATCTCTTGTACCTCTCAATTAACTACAAGTTTTATAATCTTTGTGTATATCAACAGGTTATTTCATTTGTCTTTTAATTTATTCTAAAGACTTTTAGGAGGAACTTCTAACAAAGTTCTCTTACCCAATGTAAGGTTGTATTTCTCAAAGGTTCCTCTTTTATAGCTCAGGAGATGTGATGGAGATCTCAGTTGTCTTTCATTAGTATCCATTTTGTCTCAGATGTTTCTCCTAAAATTGTTTATGAGACAAGAGCTGTAAAATGAATGCAGATTGTGGCTAAATTATTTTGGATCTGGGTAAATTTAAAGATTTAAAGAAGTTTATATTAAAATCTTCAATGAAATTGACGTTTGATTGCAGACTCTGCAAATGTGAGCTTGTTTTGAGACGTTGCTGAGATCTCTTCTGAAAATATTTGAGACACAAGAGACTCGTGCAAAAGTTTCCATTTGTTCCAAGTTTCCAATTTTCCAACTCATCTTATTGCTGTCTTTAAGAAATAATCGAGATAATAAAGAGATCTCGTCTGTTATTTATTATATAGTATTTATTATATTATATTATATTATATTATACTATTATATAATATTCTATTTATATATACATATATATATATATATATATATCTTATGGATATTCCGTCTCCTGAGTTTTTTAAGGGCAACAAAAACGTTCTGTTCTGCTAAGATGGTTTATGCTAATGACAGTCCAAGACATTCCAAAATGACTCACCAAGATACAGGTGCCAGAAACACCTGAGGCACTTAGATTTTGTGTGTTTGTTGAACTTTATTTTCAGCCATGCAGCACAAAGATTATTCTGATCGCTGCATCTGTAAACAGGTTCGCAAGAACACACGACTCACACAGTGAATCACTCTCCATGCATATATTATTTCATCTTGTGCGCAAATGTCTGAGGACAGTTTTAATGTTTTATGGTTATCGCTTTGGTCTCCGTAAAGAAGTGATACAAGTCTTTGCCGTCTTCACTATTAATCGCAGTTTTTTAAATCCCCGAATAGAAGGTTTAAATCTCTAGCCAGTCAGCAGTTGGTCCACACTAACCCGGCCTGCAGTTTCCTAGCAACGCTGTGAACGCGCCTCGCATCTCAGAACCACACTGTGGCCAATAAGCTGTAGCATACGCCAATTTGCTTGTGATATCACTTCGTTATCAAAGGGTGTCACACAGGTAAAAATATAATTTCCTTCTGCATAAAGGCGGAAGAATCTGTTACCCCAGAGACGATGGTGGGTAACATAAAATAGCCGCCCGCATTTCGCTGTGGAAGGGTAAGTTTTTCCACACCCTACACACAATGCACCTGGGCAACCCCAGACAGCACTAACAACAAACAAAAAGAGACAATTTAGATGTTTAAAGACCCCATAATATGTGAAATGAAACAGGAATGCTGGGCGGGACATATTTTTGTTACATTACAGCCAGCAAGTATGATTTGTTAGTGTTAGTTGTGGTAAGTGAACATCATCATTCTAAAGAGCATTTGAATGAACATCATGAGTCATCAGGATTATTAACTGGGGGCCGCACACACAATGACCAAAGGATCATTGTGTGGAAAAAACAAGAAAATACCAGCCGAGAACAGCATTTCTGTAGACACACACTTCTGGTGTATCATACGTAATGGCTGAGAGGGACTATTTTTGTATGAGTCCATAATTTGTTACCTGAATAGTTCATCTTTAAAATGCTTATATAACAAAACCTGTACATGCAATTTAATGGATGTACTGTCATGCATGCATAAGTGAATGCAGTTTGACAGTTTAGCTTTCAATAGCATTAATTTTAGAGATTGAAACAGAGATTAAACGATTTATGTATATCTTCATCTTCATGATTACTGCCTGACCTTCCCCAGGTGCTCTTTGCTGATGGGCGCTTGGTTGTTGCTGGAGGGGTCAGAGGTCACGCCGGTTTTCCACTGATGGGCAGCCTCCACAAAACAAGCTCGAAAACTTTATTCAACAAAGACTCTGCTGGTGCACAGACAGGTCTCTCCCTGAAAGTGAACAGAAGTATGTAAGTTTTCAGCAAATAACGCATACAATTATTATTGTGTAAAAAATACAGTAGGACACACTTAAAAGCACTATGAGTGCGCGTTAATTGCTGAAAGACAGCAAATGAGAAAAACAGAATTAAAAGAATAAATGTGAGAGAACGTGATTCACTCCGCTGTATTAACAGGGTGCGAGCAGCGTGCTCCACCGCGTGGTAGAACACGGAAGTACATGCCAGTCAGACATGACGGCTTTGTTCGTAATGCAATTTAAAACAGTAAAGCTGCAATCCGTAACTTTTGTGGGTTAAAAATGAACAAAAAACAGTTATTGGGCAAGCACGTGACATATCAGTGTTTAAAACGACCTTACATTACCCCAAATCACAACAGTAAGTTTATAATAATGATTTATGATGGGTCCGATTTCCCGGAAAATGTCAGTGTGACTTCATTTGACTTCAACATACGTGAAAAGTACGTAAAGAAACCTGCAATTAAAATCCCTTATATCTATTTAAACTGTCCTTACAAAAACAGAAGTAGCCAATACTTAATTTCATTTTATTAAGTATACTTCAGTTCAAATATACTTTTAAGCATGCTTTCAAGTATGTAGTAAGCTACATAAAGTATACTATACTATACACTAGTATAGTACTAGTAGGTGTACTATTTTGAATACTACCTGGGTTTTAAATTGGCCCATTTTCAAATGTAACAGCATTAAACTTTAATACACTAGTTTACTAAAAACTTTAAGTTTTTACTACACAACTAGTTTACTCAAACCTAATGTTTTTGTGAAAAGTTCACAACAAGTAGACTTAAATACTTATTTTGAGGTGTAAAGAAGTACACTACTGGCACACTTGAAGTGTTACCCTCAACAAAAATTCAGTAGGCTACTACCCTTTGTACTCCTTGTATTTAATGTGCTATGGTGCTGTATTACAATGCAGTTCTGCCTATACTGTAGTTTTACCTTGATTTTTAGACTAGTTTTTGGAAAAACTCCCCCAGACGAGCCTCTGTCAGATCGGCTAGTTTATTCAGCACGTAAGATCTCTCTGCTGGACTCTCAGCTGACCAATCAGGTAAGGCCTGTTTAGCTGCTCTCACGGCAGCTTCCGCCTACAGTGTAAACATTTAGGAAAGGGTTAACTGAGGTCTAAGTCATAGTGCAGTTGAGTTGAGTGACATTTGGAGGAAGTTGTGTGAATTTTGTGTTATTTGAGGCCATGAACTTTACTTTCAGGAAGTAACAAGCATTTAATGGCTTTATGAAGTGCATTAAAATGGTTCCTTCTAATCTGTACAATATAATAAAAACAGTATAATATTGCACAGCAGACACACACACACACACAGAGATCCTTTATTGTTCCACTGACCCAGAAGAGTTCCTGCGGTGAGTTCTTGTCTGCTTGGTTTAATATTCATCAAATGGACCTTGCATGCCAGCCCACTCGATTGTTTTTAATTGTTTACAGTGAGAAATATATGAGACCAAAGGTTCACAAGTCTAAGCAGATGGGCACTTGTGCTAAATTTCTCAGAATCTGTGTCTTCAGCCAGTTAATGGTGTAACTGGTTCTACATATAGTTCAAAGGTGAACCTGTACCTATAGTCCCAATTGTTCCAAAATTACAATTGGAACAATTGGAAATGTTCCCTAATATGTACAAGAATGCGTAAGACATTTAGCCCAAATGAATTAATACTTGTAAAATGAGATTCTTATGCTCTAGAGAAATCTAGATGAATATAGTCATTTCAAGAGAAGCGGCTCACCTCTGGTCCACTGTCTGGAGCTCACCAGCTGAAGGGTGGAGTCTATATGTTCGACCGGCTGTATAAACGAAATACACACAGCTGTTTGCAGATATAAAGCTCATGAGAAATTTAAGTTGTGGTTGCTTTATGGCTAAAATGTACAATTGGTACATTTAAATGAATAAACTAGTGTCAATATAACAATTTATGGACATGTTATGCTTAAAGATTCAGAAAGCTTTGGTTCTTTGAGGGATTTAGAGATGGTATATGTTGATGTTATGATGCACATGTGACTTTTAAGGCTCTGCTAATCTCAAACTTGCTTCTCTTTCCTCTGTAATACTCTGAACTGGATCCAGAACTGAAGCATTTTCCTCAACGTTGATTCTTTGCACTTTGGCGACATCATTGACACGAGACAGAATGTCGTCTGACATCAATGTTAGTCATTGTTTGAATGTCTCAGTCACGATACCAAGTGTTAGTTGGCATCTTCACCAGTAGTTTGACAGGTTGTTGATTTTCCTGTTAATCATCATTTCGATAACATTGCAAGAGTTATGCAGTTAGTTTTCAACTGCAACCATGCATTAGTGGGCGGGGTCAGTTCAGCATCCAATCACATTTAAGTGGGGTTGCTTTGTGGCTACAAATTGCAATTGTAAAGTACACTATCATTTTTTGGCTTCTTTGAAATGAAATGTCGGCGCTGGAACATGCATTTCATGTGTGACTAAAACCTTGTTTCCTTCGATTTGAGTTTTCATTGAATCACTGCCTGATCCTTTTAGTTCTACATAAGTTATATTCCTCAAATCTTTTATATAAGAGGCAGTGGAGAGGAAAATCACAGATCCACGCTTGGAAGAAAACACCTGAACAGTTGTTATGAGCGCTTTCTAGAACAAGTGTAAAATTACTCCTGCACACATCAGAAATAACAAAAAGCATATCAATAAAACAATGTATGTGTTCGTGCTTAACGCTTGCATCTACAGGGAATGAAAAAAGCAGTTCTGATATGTACAATAAACAAAAATAAAAACAGAGACGTGTGCATTCCACAGTGATTATTATGTTTATTTTTCTGATGAAGTTTCCCAGATTGAACAATCTCAGCCTCGATACACCCAAACAAAATGTCCCTTAAATTAAAACCTCTGAATAATCATGTCATGAACTGATGAATCATTCACACTGATGGACTCAAGTTAGTTATTACTCGACGCACCCGTTTTCTCATCAGTGGTGCAGAAATCGACTGATAGCAACAACAGATCTCACACCGTGCAGCTCTCAGGAGAAACACATGGAGGTGATGAGGGCAGCCAGCTGTGTTTAATCTCTCATTTCCCTTTCACTAATGTACACGCCCTTAATTCATTCATCTAAAAACCCTTCGCGATAATCCGATTATAAACGGCTCCCAATATTTTAGTCAAAAATGTTGAAATGTACAACAGATCTAAATAAAATATCATCATAAAAGAAATTCACTTCAGTGTGTTGATCAGAGATGTGGTCAATGGAAGGAAAATAGAGTAATGTACAGGTAAACATTCTGTGTGTGTGTGTTAGGATGGTTCGAGTTGTAATGTTCTGTACATTGAAGTCCAAAAAGCAGCACTAACAAAAATGTACACACAACGTTCAACCTTTGGAAAGGTTTGTGTTGAGTATGAAATGAACTGTAGCTAGTTTTAGTGGGTCATTTGTATGCGTGTGTGTGTGTTTAGATGTGTGGTTTGCACTTCTGTGTGGAAAGTTCGTCCAGTATGTTGAAGAATCCGGGTTCAACCAGTTTTTACTCTTTGATCTACAAGATAAACATCAGCAGTATTAACAAAATCTCATTTCATAAAGCAAAATCAAAACATGCTGACGAGTACAGTGTGTTGTGTACGTATAAAACCAAGTGTGCAGCAAAACTTGTATTGTGTCAGTGCATGACATCATCATGATGGGAGGGACGGCTGTGTTCTATTACCTCCGTGACAACTCCAGCGGCGATAGTTGAGCCCACATATCTGAGCATGAATCGACCCAGTTCTTTATAATCTTTATACAGCTCCAGAGCCACAGGTCTCTGTGTCTGAATCTCCACCACTGCATTCTGTCCTTTACTCAAACATCTGCACAACATTGGCACAACGTT
>JAZGTI010020503.1:0-10582 GCA_036877585.1 Botia kubotai | reverse complement strand
GGCTGCTCCAACACATATCTCAGCAGACCTGTCTGTGGCTCAAAGAGATCCTGCAGAGCACACACACACAGCCATTCACAACACACTCAACTTCAACAGATAAAATTATGAAAATACATGAGTTGCATATAAACACATTATTTCAGAAATAATTAAGAAAATCATGTACAGAAGTTTAAAATAGGATAACTTAAGAAATCAGCCAGGGAAAAAGTTTTTTTTGCAAAAAATTTTGGAATGTAGTGATTTTAGCCATTCACACACACACACATATATTCTATATATTCTTTAGACATATCTAGACAAAGTCTTGCAGACAAATAACTACATCTCTCAATAACAGCCAGCTAAATAAAAATGTATGGGGACATAACAACACTGTGAGAAGTTCGGCTAACCCATTTCACCCCACTTGATATTTCTCTGTATATGATACATCACTCATGATGGAGATATTTGAATACTGTGTGTTTCTTGACACAGACTAGAAAGAAGGACATTCTGTGTTTGAAAAAATGACTTTTTTATATTAAATGTATTTATAAAATGAACACTTTTTGACTTTTACAGCATAATGTAATGTTTAAGGGTTCACATACTACAGATCTGTTTATTTTATGAGGACGTGAAAGTGTCTTCTGGGCTTGTGTCACCCTGAAGGGGTTTGTTTGTGACAATGTACTGAATTATTACATGGACAACATTAGTCTGAGTGAAAATGATTTTATTAGTTTACAAAGAAACAGAACACAAGCACATGTATGATGGGTTAGTTAGGTGGTGCTAATTTTAATCCAGTAATCCAGTATGTAATAATCCACTTTACAGTAGTATATTGTACTTTTTGATACTGTTAGTTAGGTAGTGTTTGTGGATAAATGGATTTGATAGTTCGGCATCGCCCTCTATCGACCTGTTACAAAACAACACCCAGATACAGTTGTTCATCTCCATGACAACCAGCAGCACCTTGATACACGAGACCTTTCCTGTGTGTGTTTCTCTCGTGAAACATGTCCCGTACACAGGCTGCCAGTGTCATCAGAAACATCATCCGTGAGATCGCACAGACATGCCTGAGCAGAGGACAAACTCTCTCAGAAACCCTCATTGCGTTCATGGTGAGTGAACATTTCAAAACAAACAAAAAACTTCTGAAAATGTTACTTGCTGCATGACCTTGTTTGGGTTTCCAGGTCAAAGCTGTTGTTTTGGATCCCAGGAATCATTTTAATGTGGATCGGACTCTTACAAAGCAAGATGTGAAAAAACTCATAGAGGTTATTTTGCTTTATTACTCTTATAGTGTTTGAACATGATGGTGCGCTTCTAACTCTCACGGTACCATATAAATACCACCGTATCTGGATATAGTAATCGATCAGGACCTGATGTGTATCAGAGTATCAGTGTTTTGTCGTTCCTGTGTTCAGCTCTGTGTGAACAAACTGATGGACGAGGGTACGACTCTACACACTATTAAGATGCAAGTTTACTTTGACATGAACTACACGCCTCGACGTAAGTAAAAAGAAATGTACAAAACTAAAGGGACACGACAATCAAACAATGTAATAAACACAACACAGAAACACAAGATTGAAAGATCCGGTGTGAGGAACCATCACAGAGGTCATGGAAATCTGATCCATTTGGTGTTTGTGTGAACGCCACAAAGATATGTTTCCCCAATAAGACCCTCAAAGTGAATATATATTTTACATACTTGTGTAACATAATAGTGCATGTGAAGCATGTGAAATACAGACGAGTTGGTCTGACATTGCTGATGGTCTTAGGTGAGTTTCTGGAGGTCCAGCAGAAGGTTCTGCAGTCTCGTATGGCACCTCTGAGCAGAGACATTACAGACACCCGAGCAAAGACCAGACAAGATCTGCAGAACCTGTATGGAAAGATAGTCAGCTACATCATACAGCGCTCAAACCTTGGCTCACACACAGACCTTAACACAGTGAGAGAAGCTACAGGTAACACACCTCAACACTATCAACACAACACCACCAACTCAACTCCATCAACACACCTCAACACCATCAACACACCTCAACTCCATCAACAAACCTCAACTCCATCAACACACCTCAACACCATCAACACAACTCCATCAACACACTTCAACACCATCAACAAACCTCAACACCATCAACACAACTCAACTCCATCAACACACCTCAACACCATCAACACACCATCAACACAACTCAACTCCATCAACACACCTCAACTCCATCAACACACCTCAACACCATCAACACAACTCAACTCCATCAACACACCTCAACACCATCAACACAACTCAACTCCATCAACACACTTCAACACCATCAACAAACCTCAACACCATCAACACAACTCAACTCCATCAACACACCTCAACACCATCAACACACCATCAACACAACTCAACTCCATCAACACACCTCAGCTCCATCAACACACCTCAACACCATCAACACAACTCAACTCCATCAACACACTTCAACACCATCAACAAACCTCAACTCCATCAACACAACTCAACTCCATCAGCACACTTCAACACCATCAACAAACCTCAACTCCATCAACACAACTCAACACCATCAACACAACTCAACTCCATCAACACACTTCAACACCATCAACAAACCTCAACTCCATCAACACACTTCAACACCATCAACAAACCTCAACTCCATCAACACACCTCAACACCATCAACACAACTCCATCAACACACTTCAACACCATCAACAAACCTCAACTCCATCAACACAACTCAACTCCATCAACACACCTCAACACCATCAACACAACTCCATTAACACACCTCAATGAGTCTTTGTCAAGGCAACATTTTAAATTCAAACTCAACTTTTTCAGACCACTTGTGTAACTGTTCAGGTGAATCAGTGTTGAGATGTGAACATGAGGCTGTGGTGCAGCAGTAATGTGTCTGTATTGTTGCAGCTGCTCTGCAGAGCGTGTTTCCTCAGTCAGAGCTCAGCAGCTTCATGTCTCTCCTGAAACAAGACAAAGAACAGCAACTGAATGACCTTACACTCATCGTCTGTGGCATTCGACTCTACAACAAGAACAACAGCAGAGGAGGAGAGAACATCTCCAACTGTATGCGCGCTTCTCATGTTATCTTTCAAATCATGTCTGAGTCGCTCTTCACATGTGCGATGAATGAAGTTCTTTAGTGCTTTTATGACTTTGTAGAGTTCTTGAGATGAGAATTAGAGCAGTCTCTCCTAAGCCTAATGTCTCTTTTTGGAACCTTTATTTTCACAAGTGTAATACTGATTTCGACCCCTTTTTGTTCACTGTTTACGTTCAGGACATACATTACTGAGCACTTCCTGTCGTGTGTGTCCATCCACAGTGCCAGTGATTTTGAACAAGACGCTGCCGGCTGCAGTCACAGATATTGAGGGTGAACTGGCTGGATCTCAGCGCCTGGCGTGGCAGTACACGGCCCTGCTGGAGAAGATCTTTGAGCAGGACACAGACCACACAGACTGTCCTGTCCCACCACAGCTGCTCAGACAGGCTCTATACAACACACGCCAACACGAGGCCTTCCTCAAACTCATACTGGTGGGTTATATAGGAGAAAACCATCATAGATAACCATGTGATGGAAAATTTGCACTGAAGTAAAGGTTGACAGATATTTTCTTTAGTGATGTCATCTGTGATGTTTTCAACATCCTTAATAAAACCATAAAAGGGTTTGTTTGAGATGCTTGATCACACTCCAGCTGTTATGCTCTGATTTAGAAAATGATGACAGTGTTGGAAACTTGACATAAATGTGTCAGATTAGCCGCAGTAGTTTCTGTATCTACTTCATATTTCATCAGTCTGACGTGATCCAGTGTGCAAAAGAAGTGACGTGTCTCCAGTCTGAGCTGACGACAAGAACGACGCTGTTGAAGGACACGGTGAACTGCAGAACTGCCGTTCCTACAGCTCAAGTTTTTGTAAGATCATCTGTTCTGGCCTCAGCTAAGTCCAGTTTAATTACACTTTGAGTTAAAATCCGGCCTCTTTGTTTTTTCTGAATCGTGCTGTCTCCAAATAAACTAGTGAAATGAAAATGATGACAAATTTAAGTGAAATGGTGACGGTTTTAGATGCAAAACATTTTACATTTCAACTTAAAATGGTGATTATTTTTTTCAGCCTCATTTCATAGCTTTGGCTAAACTGTGGGCGGGGCTTGAAGGTGAGATGATGTTTCTGAGCACGCTCACGAGTGTGGTTTCTAGTTTGAGGCCCTTCCTATCCGCACAGACTCTACTGACCTCAGATCAGCTGGAGCGACTGCTACAGGGACAGCAGGTGCCATCTGACATGGACCGATATTCGGAGACATCAGGTATTTACCAACCACCTGTGACAGACAGACCTGCTGTTATAAAGTCTACTTAACCCCACTTCTGACTTATTGCCATTTATCCCCAAAAATCAAAAGAACAATGCGTGGGAGATGGGATCGGCCCTGTTAAAATGTTTCTTTTGTGTTCTCTTTCAGCCGAGGGTATTGTGGCGTCAAAGATGAGTGGCTGTGAGTGGATTTTTCTGGAGACAGCAGGGACCTTTAAAGAGCTGCCGCTGCAGTATCAGGGCTTCTGTGGCTGGACCTTCGTGAAGAAACAGGGCCTGTTAGTGCCTGGTACTGATGATTGACCTGCAGCTGCATCTGCTCACTCACTCATTCGTGTGCTCACTCACTCATGCACTCACTCAATCACTCACCCACATGCTCACTCACTCTTGAGACCTGTCTGAAACATCTTACAAATTAATTACTTTAGTTAATTAAAAGTTAATTAAAAATTAAAAGCATTAATGTGCTGATTGTCTCTTGTCCTCAGGTAATCCTACCATTGGTGTTTTGAAGTACAGGGAGAAATACTTTTCCTTCAGCTGCAGGAGCGCTGCATGTGAATTTGCCTCTGAAGCAGACGAGTATATAACAGCTGTGGCTGAGATGGCGAAGAGATCAGCTGAGCTGATCCAGCTGCTTCAGCTCCATCAGGAGTTCGCCTGTGTAACGCCATACTCTGAGGTACCAGAGAAACACCACAGACCTCCATCTGGGTTCCTCAAATGAACCCTGACCCAACACACTTCCTTTAACAGAGTTCTGCTCATCTCTCAGATGCAGTCAGGGCAGAATCTGCTGGTAAAACCCATCTGTAAAAGTGACAGCAGCACACAAACTGAGGTCCACCCACTGGAGACCAACATCATGAAATCCTATGAGTGGAACGAGTGGGAACTGCGGAGAAAAGCCATCAAACTGGTGAGGGAGAGAATTGCCTCTCAGCCAGCAGATCGTGAAAATAAAGCTTTTGTATTCACACTGTCACTGTGTCTTAGGCAAATCTGCGAAATAAAGTGACTCACTCAATGCAGACGGATCTGAGTCACATGAGACGGCAAAACAGCACACAGACGTTCCTGCCCAAACACAGCAGCAGGCAGACGAAGGGAGACCGGGAGAGTCACATGCCAACAGCTCATGTCTATCTGGCTGGACTGAGAGCAGGAGTAAATGTCATTAGGGTTGATTTAACTAGAACTATTGTTGAATAAATGTGTGAGAGCAACTGAAGAAGACTCGATGAATTATTCGGCTTACTGTCTCCACTCTGCATCTTCTTCATCAGACATTGATCAGCATATCAGCTCACACACTCAAGAGCACATGTACAATAATGGCTACTCACTCAGTGTTCCCTCATTAAAACAGTTTTACACAAAAATAAATGTGGTGTTTAGTCAAAAATAGCTCGATATTTTTAGGTTTAGGTGTTTGTTTTTCAAGAGCTTTGTGTGAGTATCATTTGACACTGCATGTGTTCTCATAAAGCACAGCAAGCATTAACTATTGATCCACATCTGTGTTTTTCCACTGGCAGCAGGTACGAGACGAGCATTGTGCACCACTACAGCTGTATGTGTATTTATCCATGGCATATATAGTATGAACAGCTGTATGGACCCTGCTAAATTAATTGTCATACCCTAGACTCAAATGTTTGCTGGTTATCTTTGTCTTTATATGCTGAAACCAGAAATAAACGAGCACTGACGCAGCTGCGCTTCTGTGTCTGTGTTTTACTGATCCTGTGGCACATCTCTGCCTCCCACAATGACAATAAATAAACTGAAATAAAAAACAGTTCTGAGGGCTCGTCCGGGATTACAACAGGAAAACCGGGAAGAGTTAAATCCGCGTGGAAAGGACACCACAGGTAATCGCTTCATTTTTGTTTTGCTTTGCCTGTTGTATCTGTCAGAGGAAGGGCGAGCAACAAATCCCTCAAACAAAGCCGGAAATAGAAAAATTGAATTCTGTTTTACTTTATTCATTGTTTCTTCGATAAGGAAATGTTAAGGGATTTGATTTTGTGTTGCTTTACGCTGTTATCCGAGGAGCAGGAAACTAACGGCAGTGTACAGAAACCAACTATGTTTTAATTGGTGAGGTTGGCAGATTTATTGGAAAGACGTTTTTATTTTGTTGACGAAGTCGTGCCCCACAGCAGGTTTTGACCGTGACACTCAATGGACAGGTCACCACACACGGTTCCTCATTCAGTCTGGCAGGAAAAACACACAAATGTTGATGGAGGGTTAGTGGGTGGTGTACATTTGCCCGGCCTGTTGTGATGGCAGTGGTCAAGAATGCAGTGAAAACACCTTGGGGAGTAATGATAAATAGAAGGGATCAGAAAGGTATATTATAATGTTGTTACTTTAACAGCATTAGTATATTTCTACCTTTGAAAGCTTGCCAATTTATCAGTGCTATACGCCACAAAACACCCTTAGCATTATCCTTTGACTTGAAGGAGCCCTTGTTAATCTTATTTGCACTGAGACTGCACTGGGTGGTTTACTGCTCATGGGGCACTGATCTTTCATTAAACGATCTCTGCCTCCCAAAATAACAATAAATATTATTATTATTAATACTAAAATAAAGAATTTATTTGAACAATGTCAGGATGCTTTTCGCAAAATCTGAACTTTAAATACCTCATGAAAACAACCGTAAATATAAGCGCAGTTTTAGATTCAGAGTTATTTTTAGATTAAAGCTACAGAAGCAAAAAAATTCCTTGAAAAAATTCACACCTCTTTCGTCAACAGTGTGCGACGTTTACCTGACGTCATACACTGCGCGCAATGTCGGATGAGTTGTTAAGATCACGGTAAGAAACTAATAAAATAAACATTTGTCGGTTATTAAATGTCTCACTAAGAAAATGTCTCCCTTAAATATGTAAATTTAGACACGTGGCCGCTGTCAGTGAATCGCTGACGTTTCTATAGCAACCCATATATATAAACCTGAACTTCACCATGTGCAAATATAACACTGTCGGTGTTGGTCAGAGAGATTTGAAAAAATAAAGTCAGACTTCATAGCTAGAAATCTTAAACCCCTAAATCTTACTGCTGTGCGTGGATCAATAATCGATATAAAACCCACCTGAAGCTGCAGGTGCACCCGACACGTGACTGTAAAGATTAAACACCGAAACCATTCAGTCTGTGAAAGTTCGTTTCCTGCTCCTGTGATTTTAAACAGGAGGCACATTTTTCTTTTAGTTTTAAAAGTCTGAAGATGACATTTTTCTGAGGGAAGGTGAAAGTTTTTGCTTTTCTTCTCTGGTCACTCTAGTCAGAACTCAAAGAGCAACACATACACAAGTTTAATGCAAAAGTTCTTTAAAGCTTTTTTACAGACAGTGAGCATATATGGGTTTCCTGTTTTGTCCCCTGTCCCAAAGGCATCCATACATGGAGCTGATTTTCTGCTACAGGTAAAGAGGAACATAATGATGTCACAAGACCTTTTCAGATTTTACAGCGTTGGAGGAATATTTTCTAATGTTGCTGTTTTGTTAGAAATTATTATTATAATATTTTACTTGCAGTTAATTTAGTGTGAAGATAAGATCTGCTAATTCATTCTGGTCTTGGGAGTCCACAGTATTGCACGATTATTGTATACCTTTGTTATGCTTTAGTGAATTGCTGATATATTTGCATAATTTTATAATGATGCATTTAGCTCCAGTATTCATGCTTTTTCTTAAAAAAACAATAACTTAATGCAAAACATAAATCAATCCTCTACCATGGTGAGAAATGTATGTTTTGATTTTTCAGTGGAAAGCATGACTTCATTTACATGACACTGTAGTAGATACTGAGATGCAGTTTTAAGATAGTCACTCTCCTGCTGACTGTACCACCAAATCTAATTAAACTGTTATTGATGTTGTGCATGCAGATGTTGTGGTATTCAGTACAACAGTACACTTGCAGGTGTAATATTACATGAGGATGCAGCTTGCACCCAGCAAGTGGAGTTAATGGTTGAATGTTCTTGTGTTTCCACTAAAACAGAACGTTCATATGATTCAACCAAAGGAAGAAAATGAGGATAACAGTTACATGGTGCCATTAACAGTAAGAATTAAAGATGAGGGTAAATATCAGATGACAGCTGGACTGGTGCTCTGTTTACTGGATTCTCAAACAACAAATATTACTTGCTCAAATTTGTAGATTTAAAGCAGTCATATCAGACAGATGTGAGGCCACTGTAAACATTGACATCCTAATATTAGTGATTTAACTGAACAAATCGTTATATTTTGAACAAATGAAATGTTTTGTCTGTGACATTAAATGTTTTCTTGTTGTACTTGTAGAAGTGCTCACTTTGATTCATAAACAAGAGAAGCGGAAACAGAAGATGAGCATGACAACACTGACACGGAACAAGTCTCATTTCTGCTCGCAGTGTGGAAAGAGTTTCTGTCTGAAAACGCAGTTAACAAGACACCTGCGCATACACAGCGGGGACAAACCCCACAGCTGCTCCAAGTGTCCAATGAGCTTCCGAACCAAAGACAACCTGGATGAGCACATGCACCAACACACCGGAAAAAAACCTTATCAGTGTGATCAATGCAGGAAGGGCTTTCTACGACCGGGAAGACTTGAAATCCACAGGAGAACCCACACTGGAGAAAAGCCTTATGACTGTGCTCACTGCGGAAAGAGTTTTAAAAGCGCAAGTGAACTGCGCTGTCACTCGCTCATACACACAGGACAAAAGCGTTTCCACTGCAGTCAATGTGAAAAGAGCTTTAATCGCAGCGGACAGCTGACTAGACACATGCGCTTGCATACTGGTGAGAAACCCTATCGGTGTGCACAGTGTGAGAAATGTTTTTCAAGAGCAGAACATCTCAGAGGCCATCAGTTCACAGTTCACAGAAAATAGACATACAAACCTGCCCAGTGTCCCCTAAGACCAGCTCTTTATAAAAGCTTTGTCTTTTATATAAGACAAAAAAAATTGTCTTAAAAAAGGTGGACCAAACTAATCACTGCCAAAATGGTGTTGATGGTGCTGAATAAATTTTTGGAGGTACACTTTTATTTTGAAAAATTGAAATATGCTGCAGTGTCTGTCTTTTTGGTTATGGGTTTCTTAATTAAAAATTCATTATGTTGGTCTATAACCGCTTAGCAAACTTACCCTGCTAAGTTAAGCGTTTTGTTTGAAAGATTAATATTTGATGGTTTTATATTTGCAGAATTAGATTTGTTTAAATAATAGGCGTAAATATTGTGAAATGTTGGCGTTTAAATAAAACCTTTATTTTGAAACTTGAGATCACGCATGGTGTCTGTACCCGGAAGTTTGACTGTCTGGTTGCCTTCCTTTAGGAGACTGAAATTTGCGCAGTAGTTACAATCGCAAAATAACTGATCTACACATTATTATTATTATTGTTATTATTAAACTGACAAAACCCATGGCGAACGGTAAGTGAGCTTTTCTCTGGCTTATAATACCGAGCTAATGCGATACTGTTAAGATACAAAAGAATAATCACTAATAACAAAATATTGCTCTGTTACTGTAATAATTTAATAAAATTTAGTGATTAAGTTTTGAATTCTGTATCTAAACTAACGTCTGCTGAATAATGTGGATTTAAAGCATGGCATCAGGCCAGATGTGATGCAGCGATATTAGCGTGTGTTGCAGCAGGTCAGATGTGATGCTGCGGTGATATCACAGAATGTGACGGCGAGTCAGATGTGATGATCTTGTTCTCTCAGAGCCAGTGAGCGTCTGGTTCAAGCTTTACTGCTTGATCGTGATGACCCTGATAGCTGCCACGTACACAGTGGCCCTCAGATACACCAGGACGGTGTCCTCTGATCTCTACTTCTCCACCACAGCCGTCTGCGTCACTGAGATCATCAAACTGACGCTCAGTCTGGGGATGTTGGTGAGGTGAGCCCACGTCCCACCTGCCTGTATTTACCTCACATAGAGGGTCCGCAGATGTGTTGATGGTGTTGTGTGTGTTGTCATGGTGATGCTGCTTCATGCAGGGAGTCAGGTGACCTGAGCAGGTGTAAAGCTACAGTGGTCCATCACATTTTCAGAAGTCCGATGGAGCTGCTGAAGTTGAGTGTGCCATCTGTGGTTTACGCCATCCAGAACAACATGGCCTTCGTAGCC
>JAZGTI010020502.1:0-10582 GCA_036877585.1 Botia kubotai | reverse complement strand
AAGCGACTTACATTGCATTATACTACACATTGATCACTATACATTGAGTATGTGCAATCCCTAGGATCGAACCCATGACCTTGGCGTTGTTAACGGCATGCTCTAACCACTGAGCTACAGGAAAGCTACATGTGCATACATTTACATTAAAGCATTTGGCAGACGCTTTTATCCAAAGTGACTTACATTGCATTATACTATACATCGTTTCTGAGTATGTGCAATCCCTGGGATAGAACCCATGACCTTGGTGTTGTTAACGGCATGCTTTAACCACTGAGCTACAGGAAAGCTACATGTTCATACATTAATAAGTTGACGTGCCCGTAAGCATTGCTCAACTAAATAAAAGATGTTGCGAACTGTAGTGCAGACTATGAACTCACAGGATCTGTGGGGTGGAAAGAAATGACCTCCCACCCAGGTCCATGGGGTATTTGAACATCAGAAAGAAGTAAAGGTGGCCCACTAAGTTTCCAATCAGCTCGTTGACAACACTGTCAAAGAAAGCATACATCATACTGAGTCATTGTGACGACTCAACATCAACATTCCAAAATGACAGCAAAGACCACAAAGCTGCTGTAGGAAGAACAAAGATTCTTACGAGCCACCAATGATATAGTTGAATCCCAGAATGACCCAGGGAAGATAACAAGCCTGTTTGTGGGAACATTAACAGGTTTTGTGGATTTTTAACACATATGACTAATTTTCAACCATATTTAACATGCTGCATTAATAGAATGTATTTAAAACCTTGAATCTTGTGCCAAACCAGAAAGATACAATCGTGTCTCGATTTAGCTGAGCCCAGACGTACAGAACAGACATTATCAATGGGATCATCAGGAGCTGCAAAACAAACAATTCCAGATTTACAAACAAATACGTGATTAACGTGACATAATAGGATTTTAATTAAAGATATACAAAACAGATGCTAAGATCACATGTAATGATGGTCTTAAAAAAACCAACAGCCTACATTAAAAGACAACTTATAAAGTAACTCCCCCAAATTTTAGGGAGTGCGGTAAAACAACTTAGAAATCATAGCATATGTCAGCCTATAAAGTATCACATGGTATACTGTAACCCTAGCGTTACAACAGATGTGCCAAACACACAACAGAAGTTGTACAGACCTGATACAATAACAAACGTCATTTGTTTTATTCTGATTATACATTTGAATAAGGAAATGAAATAGAAAACGTGACTAACCTGCATATCCATCATTAAGCCTGTTATCTTAATTATAAATGTAAAGGAAAGATACATACATCATTTCATCATTAATGAGTCACTGAATGTAAGATATTGAACTGCTGAAACCAGTTCAAAGACTGAACTCATCCTGAGATAATGTGGGTATGTGATTCACAAATGTAACGGGTGGCAGTGAGTAATCACATGTTTGCCCTGCACTGAATGACACATTTAATCTTTTGCAATATGCTGGGCAGAAAGGATACAACGATGCAAATCCAGTTGAACAGAAGCATAAAAATGAAATCAGCTGGCTTTCCATCAAAAGCTCCTATGAAGGAGAAAACAGATGATGATTATCATGAGATGTGACATGTCATTTCATTCATTTCCGTTATAGCACCGTTTCTGTTTCAGAGCAGATTGTAATATAAATTACCTTGAACAAAATTTGCATTTTAATATAATTTTTTGAATATTCATTTTAATTTGAGAAACAGGCTGAACCGTTTCAGATCCAGTCAGATAATTTTTTATTTCAGGACACAGAAAACGCAGCATGTGACCTACCCGTTTCAAGCCTGGTGGAGTACTGGTATAAGAAATACAAATTAACCAGGTAGAGAAACCCTGTCCCAGGGCCAACTGGGAAATAAAATGTTGCTGATATCGGTCTCCATATCTGTTGAAATAGTGCAGACAAATAATCAGTGACTTGATGCAGGCCACAGTTAAAAAAGAAAAACGATTTAAATTTTATTAGCTGGTTAGGTGTTTTTTTTCATTAGGATTGAATATAACCATGGCAGAAAGGTCCAGGAACAAGACTGAGCTGTCCTGAGCCAGTGAATCTAAATCTGTGCTAAGGTGCTAGTCAAAGAGCAGAGAGGGTATGTCAAAGCACTGAGAACAGGAGCCACTAAGAAGACTCAGCTAACACATGTACGCATGTACTAAAGGCTGAGATCTGTGCTTGCACTGCAGATTTGATCCCCCTGGATCATTATCAGTGTATGTGCATGACTGCAGCAGTGTAGCCAGCGCTGCCCCAGACGTCACACTCTGACAGGAACAGATTTTCATCAGGTCTGCCATCCAGATTTATTGGGTAACTCCCAGGCTAGAAAAACTGGGTCAGCAGACGACACACAAGCCCTGCCGCACAAATATAACGTGCTCTCCTGTGTTTAATTTTCTCTCAACATGCATCTGCACACCTTATCACCTGCCATAGTCCCTGATTGTCTCTCCTCTGTTCCCCCCACCCCCCCAGTTACTTCTCTCACACACAGAAACTCTGAGCTAGCAGGGCTTTTGGTCTGGGGGACTGTGAATCCGCTGAGCAGCAACGCTTTGATGTTGGCGTCTAAAGCGGCTCTGCGGTTGCCAGCCAGTCCGGCGGCCCCCCTCTCACACTGCAGCATAAATCACACCAGCTCACTTGTGTGGAGAGGTGACCTCTGTGGACTGCAGCGCAGAGAAAAGTGGGTTAAAAATCACAGTAGGATCTCTATGCCGTGAGAGGACGTGGAGAGGGAGAGGCTAGGTTTTTTTGGCTGCTCCTCAACAGTTGAATGGTTCCTTTAAGACAAATATGTCATGGCCTGGGCACGGGTTAACTCTGATAAAATGCTTTGTTTTTTTCCATTACCTCAGGCTTGATAGAGCAAAAAATGTACTTTTATTTTGAAGGGATGATTTTGCTCATTTATTTTATTCTGTTGTTTTTTCCCCCCACTTATTAGATGTAGAGTTTATTGATGACACTATAATCCAGAGGAAACCTGAATTAAACCAGGACAGAATCATGAGCCTAAGGGCTGTGCTGTTTTTGATGAACCAACAGACAGGAGTATGAGGTGGGTGTGGTACATAATAAGATCTGAATAGAGGGAAACTTCCAGAGTCTGTTCATTCCCTTTAGCTATTGGACAAAATAATTGTAATCATAATAAAATGTAGCCTACATAAAAGCATGTTAATACATGGGGTGTGGACAAAATCGAGGACACCACATGAAAAGGAGCAACTTTTACATAACTAAAACAAAACCGCAGCTGCAAATTTGAGTCACATTAGGTTGACTGGATATAAGCAGCATAGAGGGTGTAAGAGACTTTTTAAAAGGTCAAATACTCGTGTGTGTGTGAAAATCCAGGTGCATCAGTTACAAAACTGATGAAGGGAAGCTTCACATGATACGGGCCTCAAAAGTAGATAGAAGAGTGGCCATGTATTGGCCACTTATATTTGATGTTAATATACCGTTTGATATTTCTATAATTTTCTCCATACTGGTATTTTATCTTTAGCCACTTGGAAATGCTCAGTCTCGTGAAACAGTAAAAATAAAGAGAATGTTTTTTTATACACGTCAATTTACTTTTTGTTCAAAAAAGTAGCTTGCGCCACCTGGTGTAAATGAAAGTAACAATACCATTATGGTGGAAATTTAACTGCCTTTAACTGAGTGACTGTTCAGTTAAAGGCAGTTAACTGAATAGTGACTTTCAATGTCTAACCTATTCTGTAAGTAAATTACGCATTTGGGAAAGGATACGACAAAAATAGAAAATAATTCATATTTTGACATTTGTAACGATTTTGCAATATTTTTTGCAATACGGCATAATGGTATAGGTATAATATTAAATAAAATTATCAATATCACAGCTAGTAGTAGTAGTAGTACTTATGAAACTAAAATCTTTTTTGTCAACCCAAGAAAAGCTCTTTTCGCTCTTTGTCCCGGAAGTAACCGCAGATGCGTACTCAACTATCATTGGCTGAACACAGATGGGACACATTCAGTGTTCCTGCTTCATGGGTGAGCAAGTTTTAAGGCAAACGGCGGGTTTGATGCCTAGCAGTAATACTTAACCAGTACATCAAAAAAAGATCAAAAATAGATTGAAATATAAATAAGGCTATCGTCGATGCACACAACATGTACACATTCCTTATAATTATATATAACAATAATCTAATTTTGTACAATTGACAGTTTTTAATAGTGACAGCTTTTAATGTCTAACGTTCAGATGTCCTCAAATGTTAACACTATTAACGAAATAATAAACCGTATGCATGTTTTGTTTAACATTACTAGATATTTTAAGCAGTCAGTCTGTGGTCTCATATAGACCGATCAGTAAACCACCGACATCATTAACACCATTACCAAATACAGTACAGCTCTCTTGAACGTACCCCATGTGTCGCACTAGAGTAACGTTCCCCCTGTATGAGGCCTACAAGGCCTTAGGAATCGCTGCTCATTTCTAAAGTTTTTGTGCTTTAAAATGTCACTTAAACATACCTGGAATTTATGAAAGAACGCCTCCGGCCATAGCACAAGATACATAGGACTGATTAATCCCAGCTTTCCTATTAGCGGCACGACTATTGAGCCAGCAAACCAGTAACGAGTGATGAAAGGGATGTTTTTAAACCAGTCCCCGATATCTGACATCTTGTCATAGGATTTGACACACTTAAAATCCTCTGTTGTCTGTTCTCCAACGATGCGAGATTAAGGAAAAGAGCGGGTGCACCAAACGAATCTGTGATCACAGCGCAGAAATGCTGTTTTAGTCTCTATTTTGGTTATTCTGTTGCACGTACTGCTTCCCCCTTTAGTTACATGACGTGGCCGCGTACAGACGCGTCTTGACTCGCCGTTAAATTTGACTGTCAAATTAACAGCCGAGCAAAGAAATATGAGGGTTAATAAAAATAACTAAAACATATTTATTCATTAATATTTATTTTATATACACGGATATATCAAATTCTTAATATATTTTTGAAAGCGATATGGTTTAAAATGACAAACCCGGTGTCGTATTATTTACTGAAAGAGTAAAAGGTCTTTTATGTTGACGTCCAATCCAAAGTGTTTGAAGGCGGAAACGGCGTTTTGTGGCGCAAGTTTTGGGAAAGACGAGGTTATCATTTTTATAAATAAAGATGATATATATGCTAGCTACGTTAGATATTGTCATAAGCTGTGCTGTAAATAAATAACTGTTAAATAAATTAAAGGCGGTTTTGTTAAACTAAACTAGGTGAAAGTGAATGGACACGTGTAACGATTTCTCTTATTTTTAAGACCAGTCACAAACTTGAGCGATGTCTCTAAGTTCAGTGCACTCCACGTTATCCTCTCTGAAGTCATGTCAAGCAGATATTGAAGCGTGTATGGACATGGTATCGGACGTTGCGCTGGGAATAGTCGAAGCAGAAGGTAAGAAACCAGCGTTCACGGCTATGTATGTGTGTCAATGTTTCTTTGGACATTTAAACTTACAAAGCATATCCCTGGCATATGGTCACGCTTTAATTAGCCAATAGAAACTGTAATGAGAAATATATTTCCGAAAACTTGTCTTACAGCACTGTTACACTGTTACCTTCAGTATGCTCACAGAGCTTGAATCTTACCCCATAAAGTTACATTGTATTATATTAAAAATAACTTGAGCTTGTGTATTTATGACCTACATAATATGCTTTGTTGTGCGATCCTATTAAAAAAACTTTGCAAATTTGTTAACCTCCTACTTTTATTTCAGGTACAGCTGAGAGTCCAGCTCTGAAGAAACTGGAGGAGATGATGCTGCAGTGCTCCAAACTGGACCGAGAAATAAATTGTTTTGTGGGTTCGGTTAATGAAGTGACAGCTCAGGTTTGTGTTATGGAATTAGGGCCTGTTCAAACTGAATTTTAAGAGATAGTCTTTACCAACTTATTTACTTACCCACTCTGACTTTATTTTATGTTCTCCAGGTCCGAAATGAACCTCCAGATGCCATGTTTCAGCTGAGCGGTTCTGTAAAAAATCGGTTCACTGAGCTTATGGCTGGAGTTTCAGATGTAGAACTGCAAAGGCACAGCAAGGTGGTGGCCTTCAAAGATAGCATCAAGAAATATGCAGTACAAGGTGGGAATATTCACACATGGTTTTTAACCATATGTAAACAGGTATTGTTACTAGATATATATGTGAATATATATGTGCAGCTAGTCAGACAGCAAACGAGAACACAGAGGAGGAGCTGGATGATGACATTGCTGTAACACAGAGCCAGCCCAATTTCACCTGCCCTCTAACCCAGGTATTCATCAACATTGTTTCAAATGTTGGACTTAAATGTTTTAGATTTGTAGTTTTTTTTCTACTGCTTGTATATCATCAACACATAAATAAGATAAACAAATGCTGTCATTCAGACGTTTCATTAATTTAGATTTATTTCTTGTTCTGACAGGTTGAGATGATCAATCCTGTGAAAAACAAGAAATGCCAACATTACTATGACCAAGAGGCTATACTGGAAATGATTAAAGCAAGGCACAAAAATAAGAAGAAATGCCGGTATGTTGCCTGATTTCAATCTTTCAAATCTAAATTTAGAAGCATATACTAATATACGTCCTGTCTAGCAATTTAATTATATTGCTAAATATTTTAAAGATTAATTAATATTTATACATATATAATTTTTTTAAATATATATTATATATATTAATATTTTAAATGTAATATGTATAAAATGATTTATCAGCCACTGTTGCGCATCACTTTTGTGTCATTTCTCACAGCTGTCCAAATGTTGGCTGTGGAAACGCAGATGTTCGGGAATCAGATCTTGAGTTGGACTTGGTTATGAAAAGAATGATCCAGAACCACAAGAGGCAGGGCGGAAAGACTTAAATCTACTCCAATAGGGGGTTATAGTTCTTCTGTTTACCATGTAAAAATAGTTTGGAAGTTTGTTTCTAAAACTTGAGGCTTTTGTTATACAATCTTTTTTCTACAATCTTGCAATAGAAATTACAATAAGTTTGTTCTTGTTATTGTAACTAAAATATTTGTAATAGAATTATAAAGTAAACGCTTCTCAATGTAACTGTTGTAATTTGTAATGTTTCAATTTTTCTACCACATTGACAAACCTCAGATTAACCAGTTTGTCTTGCACACTTACCTTTGTTTTCTGGTTAGGGAGTGTTAATTTACTTAAGACATACTTTACCTCCATACCAATGATAAAACAAACCTGCTTTGTGAAATGCATTTCAGCATAAATGCTGTTTTATACCTCCTCTCCAAAGACATGTTGTTATGAGACACAGAAAAACTTCACTGGGCAATAAGCCTTCTTAAAGTTTACAGGTTTATTACAGTATTCGCACCAACCCTTAGCCTGCCCCAAAACCTTTGTGTGCAACAAATTAAAATACAAATGTCAGAAATTCTCTCACATGGAAAATTCAGTGATGCATTTAATATTTTTTGTTGAGACACATAAAAAGGACTGATTGGTAAACTTGATCAATATGAAACCAGCATCCAAGTTTGGTCCTAAGACCTTAACAGACAAATAGAGGACAAGGACCTTCAACAACCAATCACTTAAACTTAGTTTCCCATGCATTAAATTGTCATATTACAGACATAATCAGCAATTTGGTAGGGTCAGTTATTAAGGATTAAATCATATTTTCACACAAATAAAAAAAAACTGAGCACTCATACTGCCATAACATTTGTATAGACCAAACAAGTGGTTCATGTTAATAGAACTAATAAATATAAATCAAGACAACTGATGCATTTTACTTTTAAAGAAACGTATAAAAAAATCAACAAAAGTTAAAAAAAGAGCAAAGCCATCTCCACATTCACAGACTGTATTTGAATGCACCATATTGTTAATACGAGTATGTACTTCTTTCCAAAACACTGTACGTTGCATATGACATAATTCTTCCACGTGCATTTAAAAACGAACCTTTTCTGACTGTCTGTTTACAGCTGTCAGGTAAGACAGATTACTATGAACATTTAGATTGATGAGCGCTCTGTTGAACAGGTGGTCTTGAGCGCTCCGTGCCCTGCTCCATCCCTGTGAAGGTTAAGCGCCATAATACTGGGAGTCTCTGAGTCCATTTCAGTGTTGGTTTATGTCCCTGTGTCTCTTTGCACCAGTCCAAGCGTGGTGGAGGGTTGTATCTGTTGAGATTCTGAATCACAGTTGTTTCTGCTCTATCCGATGGTCACGCCAAAGCCACACTGAAACTTGTTCTTGCGGTGGTTAAGGAAGGCGCCTAGAGCTAATGATAGAGGAAGAGGAAGCAGCTTCTTTTCCAGCGTTGCTCCCACCACCCAATTGCTATCTAAAGAACCTGATGAGGGAGGATGAAGAGGACAGGGAAGCTGAGTCGTGGAACTATGATCCATGCATAAACATTTGCAAGTAATCAGTTTTAACAAATCATCACTAATGATGTGTTATTCCTAGGAGTCCAATAAAAGCCTTCTTGGACAGATCATTATTAACTGATTTATTAATCTCTCGATTACTTATATGTAGATAATGTATTAAATTGTATAAATGTAAAATTGTATAATGTACAAAAATATATAGTTATAGTTAAATATATAGTTAATATAATTATATATGATGTATAGATTATTATATGGACAGATGTATTAATCCCCTGTTGGGAAGAGCTAGAATACCTTTAAACAGCAGGTTTGCTTTAGGTACATCCAGCTGATAACCAAATGACACACTTGTTTCTTGCATCCGTGTGCTTGCCTCAAACTCCACCCCAACCTGCAGCTGTGGAAGATATTCAGAAGTTCAAAAGACAATGAGCTGCAATAAATCCATTATTTAACACATTTGTCCTATATTCTTAAAGCATTTCATAAGTAATCTGGTTTAAAGTACCTCGTCATTGGCTTTGTGGTAGTACGACGCGTGTGCACCAGCTCCTCCAACAGTCAACGTGGCAACATAGTTACTACCTGAGGTTAAAAGGAGTAAAGTCATTACAGCAGATCTTCATGTAATCAACTATAATTTTTGCCCTACTTTAAATTAGGTACACAAATGTGGTGTAAAACTGGTTAAAATAACTTAATTCTTACCCGTGTATCTGCCCACTAAAGATGTGACTGTGCCCTCCTCTCCTGGTCTCCTGTGATAGACCAGCTCACCCCCCAATACCAAAGAAGAAGACAGGGACTGGAGGTAATGTGCTACTAGGATACCTTAAGAGACAGAAAATTACTTAAATTATAGTTAATGTCTAGTGACCTTAAAGCAACTTTATTTAAAAACAAATTTCTGAACATTCCAGACAAGTCGTACATGAATATTATAAAGCATTTTAAACACTTCACTGGCAATTGCAAAGTACAATACCAGATCCAACAAGAACATCTGGGTTGCCAAGGGTAACAGCAGCAGTGAAGTCATCGCCCCGGTATTCTGCATCACACTGCCAGTTTACGAACTTGTTTTGCTGCGTCTATAACACAATTTATTAAGCCAATGAAATAACGTGAAATATGCATACTTGTGGATAATTGAGTACAATAAATAAATTGATGCTCATTTTTTTATCTTAGATTTTATGTGAATATAAATAAGACATTTTCACTTTTTTGGGTTACAAGATAAATGTTTTTATTTTAATCATTCCTTTATATCATTTTTTTCTATTCATTCTTCATATGATTCAACTCAAACCTGATAAGACAGTGGAACGTACCTGCATAGCTAGTTTAGAGCGCACACGGCTGGTGAGCTGATGGATGACCTGTGCATTGAGACTGCCTGTGTTGTCCAGGTCACCTACGATGACTGGAAAAGACTGAAAGACAACAAAGACAATAACATCACATCAGCTTTGAAGTCAAAATACAAAACATACAACTCTTGTTTTTAATTTAGCAAACTTTTTCTGTAACAATACTGGTCTAGGAATTTGGCAAACTAAAAAAGTAATCTTATTTATGTTGCCACTTTAAAATAGACTGAACGCCTCACCTCTGTAGGACCTGTTTGCTTGCTGCCCACATATGTGGTTCCAAATCTGTAACCGGAGTCCCCCAGGGTGCTCAGAGTAATTGTGTGACTAACCTAAGCAGGAAAATAAAGACATTTATTTGTGATCTCTGACCTTCTGTACTCCCAAAGGTACCTCAAATTAAGGTAAAAAAACTAATTAATTGCTAAAATAAGTGCTTGATACACCCCTCAAGCTGAAGTAGACTTCATCGTGCTTTGATGACTAACCTGGAAGTGATTACTCAAGCCCTTGTTGACGACCAAGCGTACACCCTCCATCTGTACAGGGAAGACCTCTGAGAAGCAGACAAAAAGGCTATAGGTACTCAATGTTACTTTGCAGCTCTATATCAGAATATAGATGATACATTGAAACAAATATAGAAGATGTCTGAAAAAATAACTCTTATAGAAAACAAGTCTTACTCTAACCTTTGCATTTGCGATGGCACTCCTCAAAGGTGCCAGGATTGGGAAGAGAGGCCTCTGTGTCTGCCCCAGAC
>JAZGTI010020501.1:0-10582 GCA_036877585.1 Botia kubotai | reverse complement strand
CAATGCAATTTGGTATGATTGGTTTATTGTATTTAAATGTATTAATAGGCAGCGCTAGATACATTCAACAAGCGAGTCTTTTTGTTGTTTTTATATACACAACTTAAAAAAACACACACACAACATTCATTTTGTGTACAACAAACCATGTCCTGTTCTCATTCTACCACTTTTGTGGATTTCAGTTACAGATAATATTGCAAATCTACTCCATCGTAAGATGACCTCTACTTTGAGTCTTTGTTTTTGAACTGCTTGTTAAAATTCTTTCAAACATGACGTAACACACTTAGTTTCACCTGTTCAAAAAAGTGAGGTAAGTGGCTAGGACATTCCAGGGATTCTAACATTCCAGTTGGAGGGAACTTTCCTAACTATTGTTAGGAATATTACAAAATTGACCAAAACGAGTAGTTACTTGTATTTCTTCAAATGTGCACCATATACAGGCTTCATTAAAAAATAATAACAAAAAGCGCCTGAACAACACAGACACAGACATGATGACACAGTGTATGACAAAGTATTGACTGTACAAAACTTAAAGTGAGCTGATCCTTGGAAAAAAAGGACAAGGATGCTTAATGGCATCACATCTTCTGAAATTCAACTCAGCTGTATCGACTGCTTCGACTGTGACTTCGCCGCCTGGAGGAACTGCGACTATAGGAGCGATAGGACCTTAATGTAAGACCAGACAAATAAGCTTTAGTAATGCACATTAGCCAATTTGGACAAAAGCGGTAATACAAGGATTTATATACGATGTACCTGGACCTCCGGCCTGAGCTCACACTTCTCCTACGCCCTCTCCTGCTGTGACTGCGACTACGGCTGGAGTAGCTATAATAGGAGTCAGACCTGTATTTCAAGAACGTTAATTTTATATTACTATTTTTAAAATACAGAAAAATAAAAAAAATTACATGACACAAGGGTGCTAACAAAGTGTATACATGATCTATGCTTCATGCGTACCTTGACCTGTGACGACCTCTGTACCGACTTCTAGAGCGACTCCTACTCTTTGTGTGGCTAAAACAAAATTTGAATATGATATCGTAAAATCCGCCATACCAACAGACGTTTTGATACATGTATATTAGGTTGAAGCATTGCCGAAATCTTTCAACACTTACCTACGATAACTTCGGTAAGTGCTACTTCGAGAACGCGTGTGCCCTCTGCTGTAGCTACTCCTGCTTCTACTTCTACTGTAGCTCCTGTGAGGAAAAAGAAATAAACACATGTAAACATATACACAAATTTGGACATGTAAATATTAAATCACCGTCCACTGTATTCGACCTGGAGGAGTAGGTGTAGCTTCTTGACCTGCTCCTGGAGTGGCTATATGAACGAGACTTGCTTCTGTGGTGGGACCTGTGACTAGACACAGACCGCGACTTGCCCCGAGTGTGATTATGGGATTCAACTCTTTCTCCTGTGGCCGGAAGGGAGTCCTCTTCACTGGAGCTGTCCTGGTTTCTGGGTCTTTGATTTAACCGAGCTGTCTTTCGAACCTCATCAAAGAGGGATCCTGGCCGGACTCTATTCTTGCTCTTGATTTCAATTTTGAGTCCCTGGGTCTTTCCTTCTAATTGATCGTGCTGCTTGTTTATTTTCATTGTCAAAGGTTTTGTAGTGACCTTGGCAACAGTCATGCCTGTCAAAGGTTTCCATTTATTTTCAACAGCTGAGATAGAAGTGTCACCTGGTACAGTTTCCTCTTTCTGACTGCCAGGAGTTAATGCAGATTCTGCTGTAACAGAGTTTCCTTTTTCTACTGGAGGTGGAACAAGCACACTATTATTATTTAGAATATTCTTTAGTGGAGACAAGCCAATCACCTTGGGCCCTGGTTGCTCAGCCTCTGGGATACAATCTGGAGTACACACCTCCGCTTTACTTTGGTCTTTTGGTCTGTTTTTTGCCAAGTTAGCGTCTGAATGATTAGCATGGATCTCTGGATGGCTTTGAACTGGACTTCTCGCACTCTTCCCGTTCTCATCAATTCCTTTATAAGACCATTTGTCTTGTGGTGACTCATGAGTCCCCTGATCCTGATCATCATTCTCTGAGCCTTGGGTCCTCACCTGTCCAGCTTTTACATGTCTTTTGGCTCCATTGTTGAGAGCATCAGGATTGGCATGGCCTTCATATTTTGCTGGCGCACCAGAATCTTCCTCTTCACCTTCCTCACCAAACTCCAGTGGAGGCTGCCAGTGGAAGGTCTCTTTCGGCTTTTGGCGCTTTTTGGACTTCTTGTTCTTAGATCTGCGAGATCCTGACCTGGAGGAATTGCGCCTTTTGTGCTTGTGTTTCCGCTTGGCTTTCTTGCTCTTGTGCTTCATAGTTTTTGTGTCTGCATCAGAGCGTTCCTCATTGCTCTTCAATTCCTCAGACATTTCGGCACCTTTGTTTGATTTGTTAGTGGGCCAGTGAAGGTCTTCACACTCGGATTCTGAACTAGCCTCTCCCTCCTCTTTTTCAGACACATCTTTGGCCTCACCCACAACCTTTTTGTCTGGTATTTCAGAGTCACTCTCAGACTCCCAGCAACGAGACAAAATCTGCCTCTTTTTCGTTTCGGTAAGCCCTTCTTGCTCTTTAACAAAAGCTTTACTATGTTCAGCAGCAGGGTTGGTCTTACTTAAGTTCTCTCCGTCACTTTCCCATCCAGATTTACTACTTTTGTCCACTAACGGTTCTTTCCTTTGATTAGGGAGCTTGCCTTTCATTGCCACTGCCTGAAGATCTGACAAAAAAGAATCACTGTGTTTATGAATAGGACTGTGCGGACTATCTGATGCATCCTCTGAGGAGGATGATGCATCTTTGTGGCCACTGCTACGATTTGCTAGCTTGTGGCTATTTCTGAGAGAACTATGATGTTTTCTTCTCTTGTCACTAGATGATCTATTATAGGAACCATATGATTCTGACCTACTGTAGGAGGAAGATCTGCTGTCATACTGATTTGGTGATTTGCTGCTGCTTCTAGACCGACTGAGTGACCTGCTTCTAGACAAACTGCTTTGTAGGAGCCTATCAGGAACATTGTTACTGCTGCTGGGGCCCCTAAGAACTGTGTCTGTCTTAACAGAGGTCAATGTCTCCGGACGTACATTCGTTGATGGGCTGACTAGTGTGTTAGAAGCTGGCACTGACTTTCCACTGATCTCTTGAATACGGACATAAGAGGGTTTCCAAGGTTTCTGGCCTGGTTTCCATCGAGAGGGAGGTGGACTATCACTCAAAGGCAAAACAGAGACACCCTCAGAAGACACCGCTTGTGGGACTTTAGGTTCTTTATCTTGAACCACTTTAGGCTTATCCAATTTGGAAACACCAACCTCTGTAGACTTTGACTTTTGAGGGGATTTCAAGATATTCTTTTTTCTGGAATGTGGTGATGTCCTATATCTAGAGTTTGATCTGGTTTTTGACCTTGTCCTGTGTCTGGACCGAGAACGAGACAGTGACCTAGAATGTGTAACAGAATGCCCTGATTGGCTACGGCTTGACCTCACAGATGATCGAAACCTCCTATCAGATCTCGAGTAACTTCTGGAGTAGGATCTACTTCTGGACCTGGACCTTGAGTACGATCGTGAATCTCTTGAAGAATGCGATGAGTAACGTCTCCGGTCACTCCGGGAGTGACGTGAGGTAGAACGGGAATAGGAACGAGAGCGTGACAGAGACCGAGGTCTCCTTTCAGCGCGACTTGAGAGTTTTGACCTCCCGCCTGAGGACCCAGACATCTCTCCCTCAGACAGTGAGATATCCTTGGACTTGTTCTTTTTATGCTTCTTTGAGTGTTTTCGTTTTTTCGTTTTCTTCTTGCGTTTGGCTTTCTTTTTTCCTTTTCTGGATCGATGCCGGCTGGAGTATACAGAGGCCTCGCTTAAGGAACGCCCTCCTGATCTTGACCTAGACCTTGGGGTGTCACTTCTATCATCCCATCTGTTTGAAAAACAGATTGCCGTAGGTCAAAATCACTGTTCCAACCAATTTTTCACCCTACAAAATGCATCTCTGAAAGTCTTTTTTTAGGAATAGCAACTATGACGTACACCAGAAATAAAATCCTCACTATAGTTAAATACATGCAATCATTTTGACAAAAACGTATAGCTTAAGATTTTATGCATAGCAATTGGTGTAAACAGACTTTTCTCCTTTGCTCCATCTTTCCACACTGGGAGGCTGGTAGGCCTTCGTCCTCTGCATTTCCTCTTTCCAGTGTGGTGGGGTTTCACTACTCCCCCTTTCCTCCTCTGACTCTGATCGGGACTTTGACCGAGGGGGCGTATGGTACCTCTGTAGGAGTAAATAAAAAATAACGAAAACATGTATTAATAAATCCATGGCTACTCAAACAGACTAAAAACCCCATCAAGTATTTTCTGAGCACAGCTTAAAACCAAAAAAGTTCCAATATAACAAACTGAGATTGTTCAAGAGGAAAAAATAAAAGCAGCTGATATAGCAGAGGGGTTGTCCAAAAGTTATTTCTGTATTTATAAATGCAATTCATGGCCATCATACCATAGTCCCCCGGCCTTTGATCTTGCGTCCAGATTTTGTGACAGCTGGTTTGGGGTCATTTGATGCTGCAACGGATTCCTGTATAGCCCTGTGAAACAATATACAACATTATTCAAGTCCCTAATTATTAGGGATTTATTTTAATATAAAAAAAATCTATATTATATTATATATATATATCATGTTTTAATGTTTTATTGAGCCAAGGACACTTTCAGATATTAACTATGTTAAGGAAACGAGATTTAAAAGGAAAAAGATTTAAAGAGGAAAGGAAATAAAGAGTTTATGATGTTGGAGTCAGAGGAAGAACATTTGTTTGTTAAATTGCAGAAAGACGACTGACGTTTTTATGGTGTCCTCCTGGGCAGGCATGTCTCGGCGGAGCAGGAAACGGTTCTCTGGCACAGGTGGGATTTCTTCTGGTCGAACCACAGGCTTCTCCCGTTTCACATTCTGCCCAACCTCGCCATCGTCTTCCTCTGCCATCTCTCTCTCAGCATGACTGTGAATCAGGAAAGTAAACAGTAAGGCTATTTCTGTTAGCCAAGAGAGAAAGACCACCCAAAGCACCAATCAAAAATCAGCTCGGGTTTTTGAATTACTGCTGGGTGACAGATTAAAAAACTATAAGTTCACTACATTTATATTTACATTTACATTTAGGCATTTGGCAGACGCTTTTATCCAAAGCGACTCACATTGCATTATACTACACATTGATCACTATACATCGAGTATGTGCAATCCCTGGGTTCGAACCCATGACCTTGGCGTTGTTAACACCATGCTCTAACCACTGAGCTACAGGAAAGCTGGAAAGCTCACAAAATATTTGTGAGGGTTGTCTCAAATATGAGCGTTTTATATTCTTCGGCTGTATATAAAATAAAAATGCAGATAGACGTTTTTACTGTGCATAACAGGAAATGAAACGTATTCACCTTGCGTGTCTCTCTCTCCCCACTGGGTCTCTTCTTTTACGTTTTGAGTGTTTGCTCTTCGTGGGTCTCTTTCTTTTTCGAGATGCATACTTCGGATCAGACTCTCCTCCAGACTGTGCTGAGGAGGAATACTGGGATGAAGACTCGGAGGAACTCGGAGAGTCATCTTCAGAATGAAACACTTTCTTCCTCTTGCCTTGAAGCACTACAGAAGATACAACAAACTCAGCCTAGAAATAATGTCAATGCTACATAATGTCATTTTTTTATTCTTTGCATCTCCCTAGTGTTCCTCTCGATCGCTTTTATTATCAATAACAAGACTCGTGTTGACCATATGATATTATGTGTCAAAATCAGGCGACAAGTACAACAGCACAATGCAACACAATCACAGCCAATCAGAACATATCTGATGTTTAAAACATAGCTATGTGAAGAAGAATGTTGGACCTTTGTGGCCAGGGCTACCGATCACAAACAATATAAAAATAAAAACGACACGTCTGACCATATGTCATGGTTGTTTAGGACAGAAACTCAGATTTAAATTGAAGAAGTGATTTATCACTTGTCTTTTGCCACATCAGGGTGGTTAGTACAAGATATAAGTGTATGTATTGGAATGGGGGTTTGCAATCTTTCCTCTGTTGGCACAGCACAAAGCACCTGTCAAACAGATGTCAATATGTTTAATGGCCTTTCACAGGACTATTTTTAACAGGATATTCTACCCCCACAATGCAGCTGACATAGAAATAAACAATATTCCTCTTTAGGTAAAGACAAGTTTAAAAAGCATAGTGACAGACAGCAGGTCTACAGCCAAGATTCTTAGTTTGACACTCAGACAGGAGCAAGCTCACCATCGTTAGCAGACTTTGTAATCAGCTGTCCGCAGTCAATCACTCTGACGTCAGCGTAGGGTCTGCTGGCTGAGTCTGTCTTCAGCCCTTCAATATTCTTTATTACCTCAAAGCCAGAGATGACCAGCCCAAAGACCACGTGCACTCTAAATCGGACAAACAAACTGACTGAAATATCCTGAATCCAAAAATTCTACACATCAACTATGAATAGCAAAAAAAGATGGAATGGCATATCTTGCTTGATATGATATCTATCATCTATCATGTTAATTGCTTAATGTAGCAAAGTCTCAGAAGTATATACTGTTTAAGCTACAAGCTTTCACATGTAATGACAGGTAATTCTAGTGCACATCAATTTATTCAAATGGTCCAAATGTGTGGTAGTTTATCAGTTCAGTCAACTCTTTATTAATAAACTACAAACCTAGTATCCCTAATTAGTTATTATTATTATTATTATTATTTATTAATAAACATCTCATAATGAACAATTAAAATTTGCAATAATACCATGTATTCTGTTTTCCGTGTTGTACATGTTTGACAAATTTCTTCTGTTATATTGTTTATTATATGTATGTACTTTTCTTTATATTTCATTATAAGCTGCTTTAAAGCAATGCAACATTGTATAAAGTGTTATATAAATAAAATTGAATTGAATTATTAAACTTAAAGAGTGCATACGAGATTGTGTGCTGCTAGGTCTAAATCATCCATATTTCTGATCTTGTGTTAAACACGAGGATCTTTATGAACTTACCCATCTAAATGAGGTGCTGCCTTTGTAGTTCTGTTGTTAGGGAAATGACATAATGGTGGCCAGGTCAGATCATCAAACAGGTACATGTAGGGAAAAGAAACAGGTGAAAATTTAGAATATTTTCGGAAAAAAAATTAGGAAAAAAAGAGGAGTGCAAAGTGCAAAACAATTTTTATTCAAATGTTGAGGAATTTTTAAACCAGTAGTACTTGCACTAATGTAACAAAAAGCCAGGATGTAATTTATAAAATTCATTCTTCAGGTTGAACTAATAATTATATCGTAATACTAATAAAGAACAGGACACGGGCACAGGAGTGTGCACGGTTCCGAAACCAGCCAACATAATGCTGACAAAACCAATTAAAATTTGTTAAAAGATATCATAGAAACATCTTCATTTAGAAATCACTCAAAGTGTGTCCATGGTAGAAAGTAAACAATATGACAAAACCGTCCTGTATCGCTAAACTTGAAATGCACCAATAATTGAAGACCCTTTATTTGGTGCTGGAACGGTAGAGTTTTACTATGGTAACAATGCAATTTTAAAGATAAACAAGAAGCCAGTGCTAGCTAAAAGCAACCAGAAATACAGTCAGGAGATAGAAGCACAGCCTCGGAGAGACACTTTACCTTGGTAGAGCAGGATGCTAGAGTTTCTGCAAATTTTACACAAAAATGGCAAGAGAAAAATTGTAATACATTTGTAGGCAAAAAGGAATTTTTTTTCTTTATAAAGTATTACTAAATGTACATTGATAAAGGAAAGAGGAGATGAGAAATGCTGAGGGCACCTGCATCCCACATGACATGTAGAGTCACAAAAATAAAAGAACATAATATATGGCAGAGAAACTGTGGAGGTCTGGGAGGGTTGGAGAGAGTGTGATCAGCCAAAGGACGAGCTAAAGACCAAAGTATACTTTGTTTTTTACATGCAAGCATACAGTGAGCATGGCAACGATGTTGTCATCGGCGCTGTATGCCAAGTACTCATAAAGACCGAAGTATACTTCAGACTAAAGATGATCTTTGTAATCTTCCTAACCAATAAATAAGAAGGTGGTGTTCTTTTTTATGAGTAAACGTACTCGAAGTTCTTAATAGTTGTATCAACGTATCTACAGCTAATGTTAAGAATTACATTTAAAATGTGATAATACGACACCTAAGTGACACTTAGAAACTCCTAACTCGTTTCAAAGTTGGAAATAAAAGCTACTTCTTGTTTAAAACTCTGAGAAGTGTTAAGAGTTTCCCCCCAGGAGCTCAAAGTTAGAAATAAAAGACAGTTCTTGTGTTTGTTGTGCAGTCCCTTTAAATGGATTGCAACAATGCGAAGACTGATGACTGAGACAAAAACAGTATTCTCACTTCTAGAGAAAGGATCTTAAATACTAGGGGAATACGTATCTATCATTTAATAGTGACCAATCAGTCATATTAAATGATGAGCTGAAGGTCTGGTGATGAATGATTGTTTTTATACACACACATACAAACACTTTCCCTCTCCGTCTCTTATATTAGAGTAAGCAGCACTTACATGAAGAACTGGGATCCGTTTGTGTCTTTGCCACGGTTGGCCATCGACAACAGGAAGGCTTTGTCATGTTTAAGAGTAAAGTTCTCATCTGTTGAAGAGAGATATAGACAAAGGGAGACACTGAGTGCTTGTCTACTGTTTCAGAAAGTGGTTTTAAGGAGAAAGACTGAAACAGGCAAGGAGACATTCATTAAAGACCCCAGGAAATGGCTTGACTAGCAGATTTCTGTCTTGTTTTGACATATTTCCTAGTTAACATTCAACAGAACATTCGGTCGGGACATATAAAAAGGCTTATCTCACTTTAAAATAATATACTAATTTTAATAACATCACAGCCATAAACCATCTTTTGCCACTTGCTAGTCAGTAACGGGTGATTTTTGAGGAGAGATCTTATTCTAACAATGAAAGTCAGTGCAGTGCAACCGAATCGTCTTTTTTAGAAAATGGGACTAAAAACTACAAATCTGATTTCATGGGGTTTTTAACACCCAACATGAGTCATGCTAGTATCCTGCTGTTGAATTGAAATCTCATGCTGAAATGATTTTCTGTTCTGAGGTCTAGTAAAACGATCACTGTAACATTACTACATTTTATGTTAAGTTTGATCTATTACTTCTTAAAGGTTTGATTATAAGCAAGAGTCTTGTATGGCAATCCTTCCTGATGGAATAAAAAGAAAGAAAATACAGCAACAAAACAAGAGAAGACAGTAAACAATTCCATGGTCCGCATGTCCATAAGCACACGGTGCAGTGTGGACATTTTGTTTTGCCATGGTTCACATTAAGAATTGGGAGGGGGGAGTGTTCAATCTACGTTGTGTTACTGCACTGTGAACATCTCTTACCTTTTCATTTTGCATAAGACCACAATCTCTATAAATAAAAGAATATGTCGAAATTTTAGGCAGGAAGATTGGACCTTTAAATAAGATATATCCCTATTCTCCATGCTGACTCAGAAAGAAGATCATTATAAGATCACATCATAATACACAGTCATTAAATTAGCAGCTAGATAAAAACATGGCTGATTCATGCACAAAATGGCCATTCAAACGTCATGCATGTTGTTAAAACAGAGCAGAAAAGATTTGAGTGAAGTTAAGGGACCTTGCTATGGTTATTGTTCCATGTAGTGAACTTGTCCAAGGACGGCTTACCTTCAAAAAAGCCACCATATATAGATTCCCCTCCTCTTCCATTGCCTAAGCAAAGAAAAACACAAATCACTAACAAGAAATGATATTAAAGTAACCAACAAAAACACATGATTTGTGCTATGGAAACACAGATATTATCTCTATATATCCAGGTCAAGCAAGTATGAAGTAACATACCCTCAGTGAAATCTCCCCCCTGGATCATAAAGTTCTTAACCACTCGGTGGAAAGTTGAGCCTTTATAGCATAATTTCTTTCCTGTAATTTTGCCACTGCCTCTCTCACCTGTAATTAAAACACATTGAAGCACTTTTTTATCACTGGTACACTATAACTCATCTAGAACGTGCAGTATATCAGCCATAAACAGGCCAGAATTTCACAGACCAAGTGTACTAAGTGTGGAGACTGCCAGGAGCACTGTCCTTAATACCAAAATGTAATGAATAATACAGTTTCTTTTACATAGAAAAGAATACAATTACATAGACAGTAAAAGACTGATCCTATCTGATGTAAGACTCTTTACGCCTATAGAACTGAAATGAATGGAAAGGTTGAGGGTGTGAACATTGTGCCTGGGGGACTGGATAGTATGCAACACAAAATAGAACGCTATAGGGATGAGGTTTCCTCTCTACATTTACATTTACATTTAGTCATTTAGCTGACGCTTTTATCCAAAGCGACTTACAAATGAGGACAGGAAGCAACTTCGATTACAATAAG
>JAZGTI010020500.1:0-10582 GCA_036877585.1 Botia kubotai | reverse complement strand
TGTGTTTTGTAGCATCAAATTTGACGGTGAGCATCAGGCTGTATCTTTGCAAAACTTTTACGTATTAACTTGAAACTGTGGATGTGATTGCCACTAATTTTAGAAATTTGATGACCACACCACCTATTGACCAAAAGTTATAAATCGTTTTATGGGTTTTTAATGGGTTTTGCCTACGTTTTCTTGAACTACTTTAAATAAATTAATTATCAGAAATGTTCACAAATATTTCCCTTTGTGCTGAGGGGCTTGATCCTGTAATTGCTGCTTGCAGCTGTATTTATTTCTTGTTTTGCTTGTTTTAATCAAATATAAGACCTGGATGGAGCAAAACTGTTTTTTTTTTCAGGAAATGGGGATGAGTTTAATATCCACAAGAAGAAACACAAAAAGCACAAGAAACACAAGAAGAAACATCATCGAGATGATGGACATAGTTTCTCCTCTGAGGCGCTGGAATCTGACTCTGGCATTGTGCCCAAACCACCTCAACTTAAACTCAAAATCAAGCTTGGAGGACAAACTCTGGGCACCAAGAGGTCAGTACTTCACTTGAAAACATTTATACTGTGATTGTTTAGCAGTAAATTATTTGTTGTTTCTTTTCGGTAAATGAGACGGTGGCAATTTAGTCACTTGCAGTAAACAGAAGTTTTTTTTATAATATCTTTGTAATATTCATATAAAGACATAAACGGTTCATAGGCCATAATTGCTGAAGCCATAAACAGTGTTAGAACAGTGAATGTAACAGGCAGTTAATGAAATAAGATGGCACATTACCATTTCATGTTTATTGTATTAAATAAATAGATAACCTAAAATGAAAACTGTCATAATTTACTGTACTGACCTTTATGTCATTCTGACTTTATTTCTGTCAAGCTCTAAGTTACCAAAAGTCTTTCAAACTTTATCCAAATGTTTGATTTGTTTTAGCGTGCCCACATTCACAGTGATCCCGGATTCTCTGCGTGTGGTGTCACCACTGAATGTAGACAGTGATGATGACGAGGATGATGAAGACTCTGATGATGACGTGCCATCAGAGGGTGTTCCTATTGAGCAATACAGAGCCTGGCTGGGTTAGTGACTGGACAATTCTGGTGAAGAGTTGGCATATATAGAACCTAAGCTTTGAGATGAATGATGTTAGTCCACTACTGTAACCATCAGCAATTTATGGATGTTCAGTAGAACTTCTGTTGTTTGAGAACATGCAGTGACCACAAAAAATGTGACGCCTAAAATCTCCTAAAATATCTTGACACGTACAATATCAACAACAGTTTAATGCTTTATTTTGATACTAATGGATCAAACTGTGATCCATGACTGTGACTCACAATAGCCACATCATTCTGACTCCTGTTTCCCAACATGCGCTTGTAATAAAATCCAAAATGGCGATTTTCTGTTGGGCGGAGCTAATGGGTGTCGGTGTGAAAGTTTGTCCGGGTTGACATGACCGATACATGTACCAAGCATGCTACCAACCACCCCGCCCCACCCACATGCCCCCCGATTCATACAATTCATTAGACATGTAGAGCTAGGATTTATATTTCCTTCTGACACACAAACACAGACGATATTAAATAACCGTCGATATCAAATAACTGTTTTAAGATAAATGTTTTTTGAAACATGACCATTTATTTTAAATGTGCGTGATTGTTAGTTTTGTTTGTGATACCCAGATGAAGACAGTAACCTGGACCCATCTCTGCCTGACATGGACACAGACTCACTCCTGGGAGGCCCCATGGATGAGGAGGAGAGGTGGCTGGATGCTCTGGAAAAGGGAGAGCTGGATGATAATGGAGAGCTGAAGAAAGATATTGATGAGTCTCTGCTTACAGCCAGACAGGTGGGTTTAAAATGAGTATGACAACATGATAAAATACATGAATCACTGAGATGTTATGCAGCTTTGTGGAGTGGGACTTTTAACTGGTGCATTTTAACTGCAGGCAGAACTACTTTTCAAATTGTAATCTTGTCATTTTAATGAACCCAGAACAGTAGTCAGCTCTTCATGTTCACAAGCCATGAGAATGATGAAGTGCAAGAATGCAACCCGTATGTACGGCCCTTACGCTGTACGGCCCTTTACACTGCCCGTGTCATTATCACTGTACACAATGTTTCAGAATTATATTCCGTGTTTTCTTCAAACAGAAAGCGCTCCTACATAAGCAGCAAAGCCAGCCTTTACTTGAGCTCCCCATGGGATACAAGGAGAAGGAGCTCACGGCGGAGATGATGCAGAAACGTGAAGAGCGTGCTCGCAAACGACGTCTTCAGGCAGCTAAGAAAGCTGAGGAGAACAAGAACCAGACCATTGAGAGGCTCACCAAGACCAGCAAAGCCAAGATCAAGAGCATGAAGGAACGCAAGTCAAAACAGGCTCAGTTGCCCATGGTGCGCTATAGTAGTTCTGCCAAGGGTGCAGTACTTTCTTACCCTGCTGGGATACCTCCTCCAACCCCTGCACCACCCCAAACACCTCCTGCACCGGCGAACTGTGGAGTGTCTGGATGCTCCAATCTGAAGAAATATTCTTGCTCCAAGACTGGAACTCCACTGTGCAGTCTGGAATGTTACAAGAAGAATTTGGTGCTGGTGGAGGTTGTTTCATAAAACCCATTAAAATCATCCGTTTGCTAGTGATGTGTAGTCTATTGAAATGTAGATGTCACGTAATTAAATCATGTTTTGAAAACGAGGGGAGGAGCTTTGATTAATCAGTGTAAAGTCATGCTGCAGTTGTATTTATTTCGTTAATATTAAGCCACAGTCAGCTTTATTCGTTAACAAAAGCAGAACAAATTTTTGAAAGTTTAATCAAATGCAAAAATGATCGAACTGATTTTGAAAGGGTTACTGTAGGGAACTTTTTGCGTGTAAGATTAAGGTTTTAGCACAGTTTTATTTTTGTAAAAAGACTGAAATAAAGAACATTGAAGTCTATTTGTTTGCATAAGTTAATAAATTATGTACATTTGTTTAATAATCAATGTATTGCAAAGTTATGAACTTAATACGCTGGTGGGTGTTACTGTCTTACTGTCTCCATTTAAGAAATCCAGCATGCTCAGAGCTGAGGTATTTAATAAGGGTTGTTTTCAGGTACATTTATTGGCTATGTATACTAGCTTACAGCAGCCATTTAATTCATCTGATTGACTTATTAGTTTATTATTAGTCGGAATGTCATCGACACTGGAACTTCTGGGACAAAATCATGAAAGCGCACAGAATTCCTGAGGTACAGGTTTTAGAAGCATTCATCTAGAACACAAACAGCGAATAAAGTTACAAATCTATTACACAGGAAAAAAATCTGGCAAAAATAATTACCACACTCTCTCATTTACTGTGTTAAGAAGATGCTTTTATAGAAAGCAACAGACTTATCATAAAAGCTAAACATCAGTTGGAAACATTTTTGAGAAGGCCAGCAATGGCTCTAGTGTATTAATAAGTTTAATGCAAGAACAGAGAGCACTAAAATGTAGAAGTACTGCTGTATATTTAACCTGATATATAAACAAACATTTCAGTGGTGGAGATTCCTGCCAAAGCCACCCACTATTCAAAGTTCAACTCTGCTGTACTAAATATATGTTTAGTTTCTTTTTCACTCCCAAGATGTTATCTTGAATAAAAAAAAAAATTAAATAAAATTCTTGAAAGTGAGGTGATTTACTTGCCCATTTGTTTGGAAAGGTTTCTGCTTCAGTTTGTCAGATTTCTGGAGAACCTGAGAATGAATACTCTGAGTCTTTTAACAGTAATTACTATCATCACTTGTGTTTAACTGAATCTGATGCCCAGAATGTTTAGAGTGAGGATGAGCCAAGGATTGCAATTCATGATGGAGCAGCTTTGAGATGCACTGCAGGGTTATTTAGTCAGATCCACAGTTAAGATCAGTATACAGGTTAAAATAGGCTCGTCATTGAACACTTTGCAATATTTTCATGTATGTTATGCATTATGCCCAACAAATGGTAACTTAAGACATGATGGAAACTCCATTGGCTTAAAGGGTTCAGATACTATTTTTGTTGAGAAACACGCCATTATTTTTTGGTGTCCTTGTACTTCCAAAGAATCCAAACTGGAACTTGTTACTCTTACTGCAGATTATTACGAGTGGCATTTCTCAGCATGATCTCAGCAAAAAGCATTTTTTGAAATGGGTACCCTCACAAAAGTTGATAATAAAGCATAATTTGATTGCGCATTATCCTTTCTGCCTGAGGGAAATAGGACCTCTCTTTGCTCTCTGAACCATGAGAGTTGAAGCCAAGCACAAACTGTTCAGAAATATGTTACATTTTAAGGTCCATTAAAACATCAGTTGGTAATAGGAAGTCACTAGGAAACAGCATGAGTTTGGACCAATGAGTTTTTTCTCTGACTGTGATAATGTTGAAGATTTAACCAATGCTTTATATGTCAGTGCAGATGGCCATACACTCAAACAGCTGAAGAAAACCTGACAGCACTGAGTATAGACGTGCTCTAGTTATATGTACTTATATGTACTGCAGATGTTCAGTACAATAAAGCTTTATACAGCTTTCCTGTAGCTTAGTGGTTAGAGCATGGCATTAACAACGCCAAGGTCATGGGTTCGATCCCAGGGGTTGCATATACTTAGTAACAATGTATAGTATAATGCAATGTAAGTCGCTTTGGATAAAAGCGTCTGCCAAATGCGTAAATGTAAATGTAAAGATTCTTGTGTTGGCTGAAAATGTGTATTGAGTTTTTCAAATGTTGTTCAGTGAGCATTATAATGCATTAAGAGTGGACATGATCATAAACTCTACGACAGAGTGCATATAGACCAATATTACACATAATGAAAACATGTAAATGTGGGGAAAGCTTTGATATGTCTTTGCATTTAATATTTTATTGAAGAAATGAAATGTGAGAGTTCATTGTTTTGTTTGTATATGTTCTAATAAGCTCTGTACACAGCAAAGCAGCACAATAGCTTATGGAACATTGCCTTGAATTCATAAATATATGTTTAGGTTTTATCATATAGAAGTTGTGGTTTAGCCATGTAACGCACACAGAAGTACAAGTGTACTTTGCATGTAATTTATTAAATCCAATATAGCAATGAAAATATGTAGACCGTAGCAAAAAAACAAAAACTAGCATAACACATAGATGCAATTATTTAAACTCCACCCCATGTTCACTTAATTGCAGTACAGCCACTAAAAATATGATCGCCATCTTTTAAAACGTTGAGTTTTATCCATAGACTGTAGGTTTTATCCAATATAAGGTGTAATATGATAGGTCGTTGAGCAAGAGGAATTTCTAAGAAAACTAATTTTCCCAGAATGCAACCCTTTTTATGACACGCTACATAGAAGGGAAGTGGCTTTTGTGTTTTTATTCTTTTTTTGTAGCTTTATACAAGGTGTTATCTATCTTTTGTTTTGTCGTTTTGGTCGCTCGTAGTTAACAGACGCGTTTTGTACATTATTACTGTATCGATTATTATGCATCGTAGCCGGTAGGTCACGATGGCAGTGCATGCGGTCATCATTTTAACTAATCAATAAACTGGATCCAGGCCATCCACTGCAAGCTGGTTAGTTGTACTGATAGTTTACGTGAATTTAGCGTATTCGCACAAAGATCGTAAGAGAATCGACGGACGATCCGTTTAATTTCATTCTTTAAAGGAGATTGCAGCAAGTGCCACGCAGTATAAAGGTTTAATACATGCGGTGTTAGGGGTCAAACAAAAATACAACTGTACATTTCACCGCCATGGATTATATAAAGACGGCCAGATCAGTCGAAGATCGTCTTCTGAGCTACAGAAAAGACGAATCCGGATGGAAAATATGTAAGAAAACTGTAAGTATTAAACTGAACTGTCATTATTGCAATTGTTAAAGTTCCACAGAACTTAGATCAGTTCATACACATAGGTTTTACTTGTGTTTTAATTTATTTATCTGCTTTTCAGAATGATGTTGTAGTGTATTGGAGACCCTCCAGTGAGTTCGCAGGATGTGTGTAAGTACAGGTTTATAAATGTATGTTCTTGATGTCTTCGATTTTTCAACATTATTAAAAGGAAATGCACTATATGTTACTCAAAGAGAGTAAAAGCTTATTTAGGTTTTTGCTGTTTTTGTGTCTTGTGTCTATTTCAATACGAAAAAAATGATAGTAATGATAATTGTTATCGTACAGTTGCATAATAAATGATTCATATTGTACTTACATAATTTGTTTGATCTGTGTGATTAAGGTAAATACAAGTAACATGCATAGTCATACTTGTGTAGTATCATACATATGTTATATGCCTAATCAACACGAGGCGTTTAATCAACGTTATGTTGCCTTAGTTTATTTATACATTTACGTTACGTACAATATACATTATATTAAATGTATTCTACATATAGATTACATTATATATGCACATTGTACTTTATTTGAGGATTGGCTCATATGCTTCAAGTATTTACACACTGTAGATAGTGTAAACGAGGACATTAACCTATGGCCAGCATGCATGTGTTCCTCTGGGTCTCACAGGTATAAGGGGGAGGGGCTTGTGAATGGCAGTCCAGAGAAAGTGTGGGACTGCCTGAAACCTGAGATCAACGGACTGCGTGTGAACTGGGACTCGAATCTTAAGAAGTTTGAGCTAGTCGAGCATGTGGCCGAGGTAAAAAAGCCATTCTGAGTTTATTGTCATGACGACACTGTTTCCCTCTAACCCGGTTTCATTTCACTGTTCTTATAAAGACTCATTGTTGACTCTTATTATTAGTTCTGTACAGTTTGTGTTGTAACGTTACTCTTGGAGTATGATGTAGTAATACATAACACATGAGTTAATACACAAGATCTAAATGCCTCACTTTTCCTCTTTTTCATTTTGTAGGATGTGATGATCTGCAGAACCGTCACCCCTTCAGCTGCTATGGGCATCATATCTCCTCGAGACTTTGTTGATGTCGTTTCCGTCAAGCACTATGAGGACGGCACAGTGTCATCAAATGGTATGCAGGGTTTTAAAAAAAGTCTGTTTGTCTCCAACTTTCTGTGAAATGTTTTTAAATACGCACCGGTCAAGACACGTCATTGGGTGGTTGATATCATTAGTACAGCTGTACTCATGTTGAACTTATTGGATTAGTATGGATGAGATCATCATGTACACAAAAGAACTGTGAGCTCAGATCTGAATGACTTTTTCATTCTTTGATAGCCACCAATGTGTGTCACCCCAGCTGTCCCCCACAAGCCGGCTACATCAGAGGCTTCAATCACCCGTGTGGCTGTTTCTGTGTTCCAGTTCCTGGGTACGTTTGTCACAAAGACAGTATGACTGTAAATCAGTCAGTACAAACATCTTTGGTGGATGCAATTGAAATATTGGACCGCAGATACATTGTAAACAGCACCTCTATACTAATCTATCTTTCCGTAGGGATCCTGGAAAAACGCAGCTCTTCAGTTTCTTTCAGACAGATCTTGGAGGTTTGCTCCCTCGCTCGGTTGTGGATTCATTTTTCCCCAGCAGTATGGTGGAGTTTTACACCAATCTGACCAAAGCGGTGAAATCACTGAAAGGGCGCTAATGGCACTTTGAACATCCTCATTAAATCATCAGTTAGAATATGGTGATGATTTAATGCACTTTGCATTTGATCATGCGTTAGTGGAAAGTGAAATTACCTTTAGATGTATTATTGATTCTTCCGATAACCTGTACGTGCTCACACATACCTGTTTTATACACCGTTTTAAATATTTGAATGTTTTGTTTACCACTTAACTCATGAAAACAAGATTCAAATGGAACTACTGCACAAATATTTACTCTTAAGTTGCTGCCATAATGAATGAGTGCAGGCCAGTCTGAAAACCATTCATTTATACGTCATTGTAAACTTGCAGACGTTACAGACAACCAGATGTTGCTTCTTCTGACTTTCTTCTGAAACTTGTTGAGCTGCTAATTTTAAACTATAAAACAGCATTTCTCATTTAAAGCACACAGAAGACAATTCAATTGATTAGTGTTTGTTGTTAAAGTGCTGGAAACGTGCCTTAGGATGTAGGCAGAATATGGCGTCTCAGAAAGCAGGATACAGTTGCTGCCAACCTTCTGAAACAGCCTTTGCTCCAGGAGTGTGATTATGATGCTGTCTTTATAGGCAGCACAGTAGGTTTTGGGAAAGAGTGCATATTTTAAAAGAGCAGTTTCTAGAATTTTTAGAAATATTGAAGGAATTTCATTTGCTGCTACATTTACATGACAGATTTAATTCAAGACTGACAAAACAAGCTAAAACAATCATGACAGGCAGGACTGAGGAATGTTATGATATAACATCTGCAGGGATGTGATCATTTATCACAGTTGTTCTGTGTGGTTGTAGAGAGAGCTCACAATGGTCTGTCACATACACTTGGTAGGAAGATGAGGAAACGGACACAGTAGACAGGAAGCTGAACTTAGCAACACAAAGCACAAATTAACTAAACCAAACAATGAGCTAATGAGATAATTAATTAGAGACCAGGTGGACGGAATTAACACAACATGGGGAAAACAAAGTGAAAGAGGAAATAAGCCAGCACAATGAAACAAAAGGGATCGTAACAGTAACAATAATATTAATAATGTTTGTAATGAGCTTCTCTTTGTTCTATAGAAATGTAGATTATCTATACGAGATCATTTCAGCCTGAGTGTGCAACCATCAGTTCAGTTCAAATCAAATCTCATTCACTGAAGACAATTCTTACATATTCAGAATTTTGCTCAATCCAGCAAAACTAACAATCCATCAAACAACTGGGATACAGTGACATTTGTAACTAGTATCTTTGTGTTAGTCTTTAATTTTTTTTTTTTGCCTGTTGTGTGTCCACCAGTCTGTCCATCCATATGAGATATACATGTTTACCGATTAGTACTGTATATTTATATAAAAAATAATGTGAATGCATGTCCATGACTGGAGATATGTTCTGTTATTACTTCTATAGAAAAGAGCCATATGCTCTAATGCAAGCATGTGTGATTATTTTGGGGTTCTAACATGTTCATTTAATAATGCATAGATTTACATTCCATTACATATGAGGCCGTGATGTTTGTCAGGGGCATTGATAAGGGTTTTAGATTTAGACTCATTATTTTAATCTGACATATTTCTGAATGACAGGCGTCTTGTTCGTAGCCTGTGGTAAAAACATGAGCCAGTGGTTGAGGGAATATTTGATTTAATGTTGATTTTTTTATGTTTTAATATTATTCATCTGTTGTGTGTTAAGTGAAGTGTATTCTATGTCCACGTGACATTCATTGCAACCTACAAGAAATTAACAGTAAGAAATTGCACTTTGTTAAACAGTCTTTTAAATTGTTCTGACTATATTGATATAAAAAATGATTAATAAACACACAGATCATTAGCTTGTAATCTTGTACTTTACACAGCATAAAATATGAACTTGTTAAATGATCATTACACAGTTAAATGTTTTGCCATTAGTTACTTGATTTAAACATTACACAACTTTAAAATGTTACTGCAAAATACTTGTTCCAACACAATTTCAAAATATTAAGGCTTTTTTGTAAGGGAAACTGGTAGTAGCCAGTTTAAGCAGGCAATACTAATGACTTCCTCTTAGGCAGATTCATTTGACTGGGGAGTAATTTACAATTCACATGAAGGGGCTAATGACTAACATCACAAGAGTACTGGCAGTGTTTGCCACCACATTAGTTTAATCATTTGACCAAGAGGAGAATTTCCAAGATATTTTACAATAAAAGATCATTTTGAAATATTTAAATTAATACTGTATTAATCTTGTTTATCTCTTGAGAACAGTTTGCGGCCACTCCCCATAATATAGTAGCACATCATGCACTGGAGACAAGCACTGTTAATATTTGCTAATGGCAAAATAAAGCAAACAGACTCTGAATGACTGAAGAAATTAAAGGAACAGTTCACGCTAAAATGATAATTCTGTTCATTTCCCCTTACATCATTCCAAACCCACTGCATAGTGAGTTTTTGAGTAATACTCTGCAGTGAATGAGGTATGAGGCTGTCAGATGCCATAAAGCATCATAAAAACTTTTCTTATAGCAGTAAAAAGTGATGGTGTGTTCTGTTTCATGGTTTTGAGCTTGCGTCGGGTTTAGAACAACCTGTTATAAGGGTGCGTAAACAATGCCAAAATTAGGTTTTGTGTGAACTGTCCCTTTAAGTAACTTTTAATATACATTGTCTATTGACATTTTAGGATGTGAAGACTTACCTGTCTTCCTTAAGGTGTGATATCTTACTTTCTCTCCTAATGCAAAGGTCCATCACTGATTCCTCTGATAAGTGTCCAGACCCCAAAGCATGCGAGACCCTGCAGAGACACATCCCGAATCAGCAGATTTCAGCCTTCAGCTCAGCATCACTCACTGACAAAACAAACACATATATATTAGTCACACTCTGTTCTCATGATCATAATGAATATTAAATATAGTCAGGAT
>JAZGTI010020499.1:0-10583 GCA_036877585.1 Botia kubotai | reverse complement strand
GCTGGTGGAGCAGTGTCGGACAAATGGGTGGAGGACCAGGTGTATGCCAGTGGAAGTGGGCAGTAGGGGATTTGCCAGCTACACCCTGAACAAGGTCTATGGTACACTGGGCATAACAGGTGCTAACCGAAGAAGAGCCATAAGCAACAACGTGGAGGCAGCGGAGAAAGCATCCAGATGGCTCTGGTTGAAGAGGGGGGAACGGTGGGGGATGTAGCATGCCACTTGGACACAGGCCAGGGTCTGATCAGCCTCGGTCAGGTTGCCTGGAGGAGGGTGTCTGTTGCAAGACCCGAAACACCCCGTGAGTCCAGGAAACAACACTGATGATGTGTCCAAGGTTGTGCATCAGAAGATGTTTCTGTAACTATAATTATGGGGACATTTGGTCCCCATAACATAGGGAATGCTACTACACAAACACCACACAGTTTATTAGATAATATAAAGTTATTTGTTTTCCAGTGCAACATCTTTTTGACATTGCACAACCTATTTTTCTGTACTTGTGATTACAGGTGACAATTACATCAGAGGGGGAACAGTTTTCGGTTCCTTATACTGCAGGGACAACAAAATTGAGGAGCTGAGGAAACAAAACAAGCTCTTACCTGTGAAAAATAAGTTTAGACGTTGAATGAGTAATTAATTTAAATCATTGTTTTTCCTCCCTCTGTTTAATTGTTTATTATTTTTGTTATTTTTACAGTTTTACAGTGTTGTTTAAAATTGTTACTGATTATTGTGGTTTACAAAATAAATTAGGTTAAATTCTTGTTTTAATTAGCTCTTTTTGCTTCAGTTGTGTTACTGTGCTTTTTTACAAGTACTAATTTAAAACTTTGTGAAACAAAGCTAATGCTAAAGGTAGGTTTAACTGTTCCAGCATACTAGTTCAATATTGTATTTACCCTGTAACTACGCAAAACAAGGGGGTAACAAGCACCACTTTAATTTACAGCCCGCAACTGTTGTATTTACCCTGTAACTACGCAGAACAAGGGGGTAACAAGCACTACTTTAATTTACAGCCCGCAACTGTTGTATTTACCCTGTAACTACACTGAACAAGGGGGTAACGAGTTGGACTTAAACACACAACAAGACTATTTACACAGTAATTACAGAGAAAAATATTGCAGTAGTTTTAATTTGTTTGATGGCCAAATTAAACTCTAAATTTTTTTTTGTGGCTATAAAAACAGTATACATTCACTGAAATACAAAGTGAAATACAAATTCACTTCAGTTTACTTATGCGGTTCGTTGCATGTTAATTATCTGGTTTGTCACCCCCTTATGACCCAAACGTACCACGTTGTTCCCTTTTACCTACCCTGTACGTTCTTTATAGGTACACTATAATTACAGAAACGCACACCGTAAATGTAATATTAGAATGGATACCCCTTAGTTTTAAAATACTTACAGTATAAATGATTTATAATTTCACTGGTTGTTACCCCTTTATTCCCCAAACGTTGCATATTATTCCCCCATAGGTACTGAATAGGTACACTATAATTACAAAAAGGATACACGGTAACTTCAGTTTACTTACGCGGTTCGTTGCATGTAAATTATCTGGTTTGTTACCCCCTTATGACCCAAACGTACCACGTTGTTCCCTTTTACTCACCCGTACGTTCTTTAAAGGTACACTATAATTACAGAAACTTACACCGTAAATCAATGTACTTACGTGGTTCTTTGGGGGTTGTAATCTAAAGCGTTACCGAAACAAGCATAGAAAAGGTATGACATCTCCAGTCGCCATGTACTTTTTTACAAATTTTTACAACTGTTGAGAGAATAATTAACCAGATAGGTTAAACAGATAGAGTGATGCTTGCCATGGTAAAATTCTGACCAGAACATTTCAATTATGTTAACATGTTTTACTTTATTGCTAACATGCACAAACATGATTCTAACATAATCTATCTTGCAATCTACATGTAGTTCATTGGCTAGATGTCTATACCCATTTAATACCTTTTTGTGAGGATCAGAAAGAAATGAAATTATTCACTGAATATCTGTTGGGATATTTGAATATATGAAAAACCTATCTTGCCATGTCATTAGATTAATTTTAATCTAATGACCTAAGAGACAACTCATCCAGGCTCTGCTGTCCCTGTGATTGGTATGCCATAGAAATTGCCTCTACAATCCAATGGGCCAACCTCTGTTTGGAGACAGTCTTCCCTTTCTGCTGACCACTGAAGCAGACAAAGAGCTGGTCAGAGCATCTAACGCTCACTGTACGTTCCACATAAATGCGTAGTGCATGCACTGGACATAACACAGTCAGGGCTGGGTCTTCCTCCCCAGCGAGAAGTGTTGCAGGCTTACCACTTCGTTCCAGAAGGGAGTAGTGGGAACCTTTGGCACGAAGCCAGGCTGGGGTCTCAAAACCACATGCGAGAGGCCTGGCCTGAACTCCAGGCAGTCCCTAGCAACAGAGAAGGCCTACAGGTCCCCAACCCTCTTGATAAAGGTGAGCGCCACTAGAAGGGCTGTCTTAAGCATGAGAACGCTGAGACAGTTCCAAGAGACAGTTCCGTGAACTCAACCACTGGGGGGTCTGGGGTGGATCCAGGGGATTAACTCCCAGCGTGTTCCTGGCATTGCCCCCAGCGACAACCCAGCCTTCGTAGAGGTCCCGGAAAGGGAAGAAGACGGGGAGGACAATTGCTTCGCAGTAAAGCAGGTGAGCCTCTACTGTAACATTCTAATGGTCATGCCCTCACAATGAGAACATGTACCACTCACTAAAGGTGCCCAAGCATGCTCGAGCCCGAGACACTCTATGTAAAAAAAAATTTTAAGAAAAAATTTTATGTACTTGCTCAGTAGAAACAGTACGTAACAATGAAAAGAGTACATAATGTACTTTAAAACAATTACAAATGTGTTCACTGAAAGTGTTTTATCTGTAGTCTGATTGGCACAAACATACTGTGGTATGAATAATGTGTACGCAATAATGTGTAATGTATTTTACAAATATGCTATTAATGTGAATATTTTAGAAAAGTGCAAAATGTTTAAAATAGCCATTCTTAGTAAACAGAAAAATCCAGCGGACAGCGGACTGCACACTTATGGGACATTAAGTTAGTTGTCCAGTTAAACATGTCGTCTTGCTGGAGCTTAGAAGGAAATGTTGCCTCTGTACTGGGTTTCCCAGCTCTGCGAGTCATAAATTATGACATTCCAAAGGCATAAGACTATAACAAAAGGGGAATTTTTTAAAGAATATTGTAATCACTCCATCCCATTCACTTTTTCCTGACAGTGAATGAGAACTGGAGCTGTCAAGGTGCATAATGAAAAAAAATAGCACTAGGTGTATCATAAGTGGTTTACACTTAATGATTAATTTTGTCGCACATTTAATCATGTCGGTTCAACAATACAGTTGATTGTTAAATAGGAGGTGGAATAATAACTACGAATTAACCTATTCATGATTGAATTAATGACAGATTATTGCTGTAAATAATTAACATGGCATCTGAAGACTACATTTCTTCCATTTTTGTTCACTGCTGTTTTGCTTGATCATGATTGGAGTTCATGATCCGGCTGCAGCAGTTAACAGCCCACTGGTGGCAAAGGCTGTTATTAATAATGTTCTTCACACATAAGTATTGTATGGAATTCAAAACACAAGTCATTTTTGAGCCCCCGTTGACTTGCATTATAAAGATGATTGCTGCCAAGATATTCCTGAAAAATAATGCATATAAAGAGTATGTAATTAACAAAGAGAAGAACATAGAAAAAAATAAGCTGCCTTGCATTAGTGTTGTGCATAGAAATTTATGATGAGAAAGTGATCAAGCAAACAAAGAGCCAAAAACACAAATTTGTTTGACGCATAGCAAGTTTTATCAAATCATTTTGATAAATGATTACGAAGACATCCCTTATCATTTTCAGTATTTTACACTTGTCTACAATAAGATCAATAACATAAAATAGGTCGAATACTAAATGTCATGCTTTTCTTTAATTGGCCTTGTTTGACTATTAGCACTCTTCAGCAGTGTCTATGGTTCTGAGGCTTCTCCTTCACTCTTCTTTCTTCATCTTTTTCTGTATGTTTACCACACCCTGCTGTTTTTTCCATCACTTCCTCTTCCTCTCTCTTCATAATCCCCCCCAGCCCTGGTCTCAAGTGCTCCTTGATCATCTGCATCTGAAAGCCCTCATGGATTTTCAGCTGTGAAATTAAGCTGCCTTCCAAACCAGATCCGTGATTTTGAATTAAAGACTTAAAACGGATGACTTTTTATGTAATTTGATGAAGGAACATTGAAAAGGCTGTCACATTTACAAAGATTCTTACTGAGTACAGTTACAAATAAACATAAAACAATAAAAATTATTTTATTCATTATTAACTGACTATGTTAAGCAACATTGTTTTGTTTATAATATGTCAAAATTCATATATACACCATTGTTAAAGATTTTTTGTTGACAAATGGTGAAAAGACATGTGTTTTGCTCAGGTTAATTAATCCCTCCTCCATTTCCTTGGTCTCCCATTATTCACCTGTGTCTTTGTTACGGAGGAGATCTCCGCATCATGTCCGCCGCCGCGTCAGAGAGAACCGTCACCTGAATATTAAGAACATTTCCGGACTACAATTCCCATAGACTTAGCGCCATTTCCTGATTGTCACATGTCATACCTCATTTCCTGTTTGTCACGTTTCACTCATGCAGACTATTTAAACGTGCAGTTTTTTACTATCAGTGCGATGTCTTGTATTGCTCTCCTGCATACATTTCAGAGCGTTTTTTCCTTGTTGTTTTTGCCTGGCTATTATCGGACTGTTTACTGGATTACGGATTGCTTGCTGCCTGCCTACGACCTTGATTTGGGTTACGTTTCTGGATTGTTTGCCGCCTGCCTTTGGACTGTGCCTGTTTTTGGATTACGTTTGTTTGCCGCCCGCCCTGACCCTCGCCTGGACTATCAACTTGTGTATTGCTTCTCCTATTACATTCCTGTTTGCTGTTGTTATTCACCCTTGCCTGTCTGACCTGTGAATTAAAAGCTGCAAATGGATCCTCATAGCTCTGCATCCTCATTACAGAAGACATCGCCACCACACGATCCAGCAGCCATTTAACAGCTATCCGCTGAGGTACACGCTCAATCTGCACAATTAGTATCCCATCAACACCAACTCGCTTGGTTAACTACAATACTCGTGCGAATTGTGCAAGGCAATCGTGACTACCCTCAGCAAGACATGGCGGCCATCCCTTCTACCTCTATTGCATCGGCTCCCACTCCGGTAACTGCTACTCATCCACGATTAGCGTTTCCTGAGAAATTCAACGGCAATCCTGCTCAATGTAAAGGATTTCTTCTTCAATGCTCTCTATTTATTTCTCAACAACCCATGCTTTACCCCACAGAGAACAGCCGAGTGGCCTTTGTTTGCTCTTTATTAACCGGTCGAGCATTAGAATGGGCCACGGCTGTTTGGGGAGCTGATGGTTCTAGTTTTTTCACTTTCGATTCATTTCGTCGAGAGGGCATCAGTCCAGGAGAGCAATTGTTTGCTTTAACCTAGGGAGAACGTCCAGCAGCGGAGTATGCTCTTACATTTCGTACTTTCGCCGCTCAAACAAATTGGGTTGTGGACACCCTTCTTTTATTATACCGCAAAGGACTAAGACCAGAACAGTCTGAACTGGCCTGTCGAGATGAAGGAAGCTCGCTAAATGAGTACATTGATCTCTCTATTCAAGTTGATAATTTATTAAGATCCCATAGACCATGTAGAATCCGTGCCCCGAGCAGAGAAGATCACCCCACTAGCAGTGAACCCATGCAAATCAATTATACTCGCCTGATCCCTGAAGAACGAGAATGACGTTTTCGACAGGGCTTATGTTTATATTGTGGATTAGCTGGACATCTGAGGACGTCCTGCCCCGCTTGACCCCAGCCTGATCAAGAAAGGGTGAGTCTAGCCTGAACTACTGTTTCACCTAATCATATATTCCAATTACCCATAACTATTATTAGTTCAGGCACATACAAACCTTTGCTTTGGTAGACTCCGGAGCCGCAGCTAATTTTGTCTCTCTAGAGTTTGCCAAGGAAAATAACCTCTAACGTTCTGTTCTTCCCCTATAGAAGTGGAGTCGCTAGATGGCCGAACATTAGGAGTGGGACGAGTGGAGCAAAAGACAGAGATCATTAAACTACGTATCGGTGTGCTCCACTTGGAAAACATTCAATTGTTTGTTATATCTTTCCCTAATCAAACTGTAATTCTGGGTTTGCCCTGGTTACAATGTCACGAGCCAACTATTTCTTGGAGCAAAGGCCATATCCTGCATTGGAGTGAGTATTGTCATAAACGGTGTTTGTTCAAAGTAAAATCCCCAGGACAAGACCCTCATCAGAATAAAGTTCTACCAGAGGATGAAAATAGTGTCCCTCCCGAGTACTCAGACCTAGCCATAGTGTTTAGTAAAGCTAAAGCCTCTCAATTGCCCCCTCATCGTACAACGGATTGCGCTATTAAGTTAAAATCTGAGAAATTACCCAGCAGGGGTCAAATTTTCCCCTTATCTCAACCCAAGTCCGCCGCTATGTCTCAATATATTGAGGAGGAATTAGCTAAAGGCTTCATCCGACCCTCTAATTTGCCTGTTTCTGCAGGTTGGGTGGTCTTAGGCCATGTATTGACTACCGCAATCTAAATGAAGTCACCATGAAGTTTTGATATCCGCTTCCACTCATCCCCGCTGCTTTAGAACAACTTCGTAAGGCAAAATATTTCACCAAACTTGATTTACACAGCGCTTATAATTTGATTCACATCCGAGAAGGGGACGAGTGGAAGACAGCATTTTCCACAACATCCGGTCATTATGAGTATCTGGTTATGCCTTTTGGCTTAGCAAACAGCCCATCCGTGTTTCAATCCTTTATGAACAACATCTTCCGAGATATGTTACAAAGGTCATTATCTATATTGATGATATCCTAGTGTTCTCAGAGACTCGGGAGGAACACGTGAGACACGTACGTTCAGTTTTACAACGTCTCAGCGCAAATAACCTGTATGTCAAAGGGGGAGAAATGTGAATTTCACCGTACCTGCATCTCATTCCTGGGGTATGTCATCAGCTCAGAGGGGGTAGCCTTGGACGATAAGAAAGTTCAGGCGGTTACTGAATGGCCGATTCCTAGGACGGTTAAGGAGCTTCAACGATTCCTGGGGTTTGCAAATTTTTACCGCCGCTTCATCCGCAATTTTAGCTTGGTGGCAGCTCACCTCACGTCATTAGTTAAACGTCGTTCAGGCCGTTTAGCATGGAATGAATCTGCAACCAGGGCATTCTCAGAATTGAAGTCCCGTTTCACATCCGCTCCTATTCTGTGTCATCCAGACCCTGAGAGACCCTTTATAGTTGAAGTAGATGCATCTAACTATGGGGTGGGGGCCATACTATCCCAAAAGCAGGGTTCTCCTCCCAAGATGTATCCATGTGCCTTTTTCTCACGTAAATTATCCGCCGCGGATCAAAATTATGATGTTGGTAACAGAGAACTGCTAGCTATTAAACTGGCTCTGGAGAAATGGCGCCATTGGCTCGAGGGAGCCACACATCCTTTCACTGTGATAACAGATAATAAAAACCTAGAATGCATACGCATGGTCAAACGTTTGAATCCTTGTCAAGCCTGTTGGGCATTTTTTTTACCTGTTTTGACTTTTCTGTCACTTATCGCCCAGCTCCAAGAATACCAAAGCAGATGCACTTTCTAGACAGAATGAGCCGACACCTAAAACACAGAATCCAGAACCCATTATCTCAGAATGTTTACTGGTAGCACCTGTACAATGGGATCTCCAGACTGAAATTCGTCTAGCTAATAATTCCCTGCCACCTCCAGCCGAATGTCCCAAGAATTGATTATTTGTCCCTGAAGAATTTAGAGATCGAGTACTCACCCAGGTACACAACAGTCCCAGTTCAGGTCATCCTGGAATCACTGCCACCACTCATCTTCTTGAGAATGAGTACTGGTGGCTGACAATTACTAGGGATACAACCAGGTTCATCCAAAACAGACAACTACCTGCTGGCCTTCTTCAGCCCCTACCAACACCACAACATCCCTGGTCCCACATAGCCATTGACTTTATAACTGATTTGCCCAACTCTCAGGGGAACACCACAATCCTCACTATCGTGAATCGTTTTTCTAAGGCCTGCCAGTTAATTCCTCTCCCCAAATTGCCCTCAGCCTTCGAGACAGCTGAATTACTTTGTAACTTTGTATTTCGGTTCTACGGACTGCCAGATGATATTGTCTCGGACCGAGGGCCCCAATTCACTTAACGAGTATGGTCAGCGTTTTTTAGGGGTGGGGAGTTAATGTCAGCCTCACCTCAGGGTACCACCCCCAATCGAATGGTCAAACGGAGCGCTTAAATCAAGAGATCATGCGGTTCCTCTGTTCATATTGCCAACAAAGACAGTCTGACTGGAGTAGATTTTTGATGTGGGCAAAATACGCCCAGAACTCTTTAGTCAAGCCTGCTATGTGCATAACCCCTTTAAAGTGTGTTTTGGGATTCCAACCACCCTTATTTCCCTGGTCCAGAGAGCCCACTAACTTGCCTGCAGTTAGAGACTGGCTTCAACGTAGCGAGGAGGTATGGAACGGGGCCCATACACACCTACTACATGCTGTACGTCGTCAGTCTGAACAAGCCAATCGTCATAGACGACCAGGGCACAACTTCGAGACAGGACAATGGGTGTGGTTGTCAACAAAGGACCTCCGCCTCCATCTGCCAGGCAAAAAGCTCAGCCCAAGGTATGTAGGTCCATTTCAAATTACTAGAATGATTACTCCTGTTTCAGCCCATTTAGAGTTACCTAACCACTATCGTGTTTCTCCTACCTTTCATATATCTCTACTGAAACCCGCTGACGCTCCGGTTGGGGATGCTGAGGGGGTTCTCCGGGAACAGGCCCCCCCGATCATGGTGGACGGCGAGGAGGCCTACCGGGTCAACATTCAACGTTATGTCAACGTACGTTGTATACGTGTTGTATGGGGTCTCGTTAGACAGTCTGTCAGGACTCTGGTTTGATCAATCGGGTTTGTATTGTTTTCTGTCGGAGCTCGTGGTGTTTTGACAGCTCGCCGCATGCTCCGGTGTCTGCGTCACCCCTCCCTCTTGTTATCTCTTACAGCTGTGTCTTGTTAATATCATCACACTCACCTGTTTTCACGTTGATTTGCTCCCCTTTATAGTTCTCCCCGCTGTGTGCAGTCTTTGTCAGATCGTCGTGCTTGTAGCCGTTTCCTAACCAGTTCCTGTTTGCCTGTTGCGATTATAGATCGCTCCCTGTTTAGCTTAGCTTAGCTTAGTTTAGCTTTCATGCTGTTCTGTTCCGCTTTTGTTTTATTTGTTTCTCTTTTGATTTATTTCTTTGTTTAGTTTAGTCGCGCCAGTATTTCTAACATTTCTGCTCCTGCCTGAACTGGCGCTTAGTTTATTTAATCTGTGTTTTGTCCTGTCTCGTGCTTTGGCTCCTGCTGCTTGTGTTGTCTTGTGTTTTTCTGTTTTCCCCAGAGCCACGAATCACCCGCTCATTGTCCTCCGTCTTGGAGTCCGCTGACGCTGGTTCTGCCTGCTCTCCCGTCTCCCTCCGGCCTGGTGGTCTCCGCATCGTGGCCGAACCATCTGCTCGCCCACACTGCCTCGTCTCTCATACCGGCCTCCCGCTTCCCATCTACTCACCTGTTTCCCGCAACGCTCATTGTCACTGCATGGGTGTGATTCCTGATTCTGGCAATACTTACCATCGCTACGCTGAGTGTCTCTGCTGGTGTGACTGACGTTCCTCTCTGGCTGTGCTCTGGTGTTCTCGACAGGATAGATCCTCCTGTGTTTCTCCTGTTGGACATTTAATTATTATTATTCTTCAATAAATTGATGTAACTCGCATTTGGATTCCCCTGTGCTTTCTTGTTTCTGACACAGTCATATCACCTTCAAGTAGTAGAAAAAATGCACCAATGAGCATTAGACCGATAGGAAAGAGCAAATGAGCACTGGGCAAAGGAGTTACGGGCCGAGTCACGCTCACCTGGAAGCAGGTGTATAAAGCCAGCTGTAGTTGCTTTCATTAAGGAAGAAAGATGAAGAGGAAGTGATGGATGAAACAGCAGGGTGTGGTAAACATACAGAAAAAGATGAAGAAAGAAGAGTGAAGGGGAAGCTTCAGAACCATAGACACTGCTGTTTATATAACACTTTTTACAACGTTACATTGCTTCAAAGCACCTTTACAAATCATACAAAAAGAATAATTCAATTCAATTTTATTTTATTCATATAGCTCTTTTTACAATGTTACATAGCTTCAAAGCAGCTGTACATAAAAAACAAAGAATAGTAGTAAACACAGAACAAATGACTGACATGTTAATGGTATTATTGCAAATAATATGTGTGGAATAAGACTAATACTATAGTAGGCCTATAGTATGTTTACGAACAAAGAGCTGACTG
>JAZGTI010020498.1:0-10584 GCA_036877585.1 Botia kubotai | reverse complement strand
GGTTTCTCAGGGTCTGTAATGTCACCCATCTGTCCCCATTAAATAAGGTTAAAGGCGTCACATTAGGGTTGTTTTGAAGTGGACATGACGAGTGAAGAGGCAGAGAGAAGATTAGAAACTAAACAGGATGAAAGATCTGCAGAAGATCATGTATCACAGAGACAGAACACGGCCTGCAGTGATTACGGTTGTTTACATGTGCTTTAAGATTGTTTCCCATCATGCAGTGGGGCACCTAAATAATTTTAAGGAACACTGGCTCATAGCCTCCAGGGAAACTTATGTATATACAGCGTTATAATTGCAACAAGCAAATTGAATATGAAATTGAATGTCCTGTACAGCTTTAATAACACAGTGTTATTAAATAATCTTGTGTGTGTAACTGTATTTCCTGTGGATCTCTTGTAATGCATGAATTCAAAGCTGCAGGTAACAGATCAGTTCAATCAAGTGCATCAGTCATGAACAGCCATTAGAGGACGTGTGTGCAGTCAGAGTATTATAATCATTTTACAGGAATGGTTCACTCCAAAATAACAATTCTGTGACTTACTCTTGTTCAATCCTCTGTAGCTGTAGCGTCACTCATGACCACAGTTATGTAGCATGCAGCACATGAAGGTGTAGTAAGATTTGCTCACGTTGCTGTGTGTTCTCCCATTGTCTTGGTGCATTAGCTAAAATGTTCACTATAAAAGTATAAATCAAGAGTCATTTGTTATGCATTTGATAGTCAGTTATGCAATATACTGTCTGTGTATACTAGCTTTTTATATGTTAATGCCAGTGTCTCTAGGATACGGTTTAGTGAGTGATTATTGTTTTGGCAATGATCAAGCTGGATCGTGTTACAGTGAGTAAGGAGTCTCATTACATTTCAACAGCTTTGAACACAAAGTGCAGTGAGATGCTGATCTCCTGTAGCACAGAGAGCGCCTCGGCTCACCTGAAACACAGGACCGGGAGTTAAATGAGGTTTTTAATGATCTGAAACATGCAGATGAAGGTACGTTGAAGTGAAGGTTTGCCTGCCTGAGCTTCATGTCATTGTCGACGTCTGCTGGAGATCGTTGTCGTTGAGGTCGTTGTCTCCTGTCATAGAGGCTGGATACTGAGAATGTGGTGCATTTATGTGGTGAGACTGAGAACAGGGAGTGTCTGAGGGACGGCTACTTTTAAGGGTACTAATTTCATATGAGAAGGACTTTGCAGTTTGCTGCTTCTCTGTTCAGCGGCTGTGATTTGGCCCAGAGTGTGTGCTGCTCTTGTCTGTGTGGAACTCATTTGCATTCCATTAAAATACAGCTTTAAAACTGGGGCCTTAATCTTTTCCTGTGTGCTGTTCAATATATATCTTTTCACACAATCAAAGTGAATGGGGACAGACTCTAAAAAAGCTCCAGAAATTTCATGAGCGCCATAAAACTACATGACAAATCTTTTATACATCTGCTTTTGTGTTCCTTGTAAGAAAGTAATATTATATTGGACTAGCTCTGCAGAGAAAGAAAACCCATCTGATTAAATTAAAAGATTTTGGTGGAATGAATACATCCGTTTAATTACTCGTCATAGAGGAATATTACATTCTTGTGTTTGAAGGATAAATTGAATTCATTGAACCAGAAGCCCTTCAGTTATAAATCAGGCAATAATCACCTTTGAGGTTACTGATAATCTTTGTTCAAAAGAGAAACATGAAGTATCAGAAACACACAAAAGAGAAAAATAAGACCTGTCTAGCCGACGTGTTGTTTTCAGAATGAAGATAATACAGAACATTAATACTGTGGAGAGGTTTCTGTTCACTGAAGATATCAGCTAAATCACACAATTTACATTGAAGCATTTGGTAATTGCTTCTGTCCAAAGGGCATTTGAGATTTTTATCAGTGTGTGATCGACTTAATGGTTTGAGAGCTGGACTTGTAACCAGAAGGTCGCCGGTTTGAAGGTTGCTGGCAGTAAACAACTGAGGTGCCCTTAAGAAAATCAAATCAAAGAAAGTCAATCAATCAAAATATGCCTACTTTTCTACTGTATAGTGTGGAAAATAAATAAAATAAATAGTATTTAAAACTATAGACATGAGAAACCTGGATGGAATCGCTGCTTTGGCGAAGATTCTGAAGTACTCGTAGACATGTTTTACATAAAAGTACTTTCAGAAACATTGCAAATTATAGTTTTTTGAAGATTGAGGACAAACATTGTCTTTTAAATGTATATTAAGAAAGTAAATATTGTTCATTTTAATTTCTTGCTGATTCAATTGCAACAGAATCAATAATTAGGTAATGATAAATCTTTAGAAAAGAATCGCTCTAGAATGTTAAACTGTCATTTAATATTTGTATATAAATTAAACTTGTTGTATTTCATGTCTCTGTATCCGCGTGCTGACGGCTGTCAGATGCAGTGAATGTAAAGTGAATCAAGAATCCACAGATTCAACATTTGTTATATACATAATGTTAGTTGTTTTGTGTTAGTAGATTATTGCTTGTAATTTTGGGGTAGGAATAAAAAAGTGAATTAACATCAAAATGCTGTTTTACTTTAGAGAAAACCGCAAACTGTGATAAACTCACATCAGTGCAGAAGAGAAAATGTGTCGGCTCTCCTTGATTTTGATTGGTCACACTCTCAGACAGCAGCTTTGACAGAGATTTACCCATGTTCAGTGGTAACAGCTATCTGTTGAGAATCACTGCTGTTCATTTTTATCACAGCAAATCTGCTCTGAAATTAAACCGTTAAGCCATCTTTTCATAATGCAACAATGAAAATAACTCGTGCCTAATTAGGAAAGGTATTAATATTCTCTACCACAAAGCAAAAAATTACTGAAGTTTGCATATTCGTTAAGCATTTGATACCTACCTGTGTTTTTTGCTAGTTTGTAAAGTAGAACACGATGCAACAATAATTTGCTCAGTGGTTAGAGCATGGTGTTAACAACGCCAAGGTCATGGGTTCGATCCCAGGGATTGCACATACTCAATGTATAGTGATCAACGTGTAGTATAATGCAATGTAAGTCGCTTTGGATAAAAGCGTCTGCCAAATGCCTAAATGTAAATGTAAATGTAAATAATTGTTTTAATCAGTGGTATCGAGGGGGTACAGTGTGCTCTCCTCGAATGAGTTTGTCACACTTTGTAATATGTAATGCAACAGAACTAATGAGGGCAGTTTGCTAGGCAGCACACAGCTTTTGTTAATACAAGGTCTGTAGTGCCACTGTAGTAGTCTCGCCAGTTTGTACATCAACAGCAGAAACTGAAGAATGGTGTATCCTACACCATTCATCATCTGTCCCTCTGGTTTTAGGGATATGTTATGGTATGTAGAGTTAGGGTTAGGGGTGAGCTCTATGACTTCTAGTTCCTGACTTCAAATGGACTAAATCTTGATCGTCAAGCTGACAAGGGTCCTGACAACCGAATTCATCAGGAATGCTGACATATGTTTGCAGAACAAAGCGTCTATTGTTTCTATAACAACTGGATAATTGAGCTGTGTTTCTTCTCTAGTTAGAGCAGCACATTGTTGTTGTCACTGGCAGCATCATATGCGAGGTGAGCCGCTCTCCATCTGTCTGTCTAACTGCATCTGTCAGTGTAACTCGAAGCCGTCATGCTTCTGTTTCTCACATTTTCTTGCTTACTGTAATGAACTCTTTCACATGTGTGTTGCCACATGGAGCTCTGGAGGAAGTACAGTCCAACGAAACATCACCGTAACCTTCAGACTGCTGGCTGCTCTAAAGACGATCCTGCTTGAAATACCAAAGCAAAATGAACTACCCCACAGTGAACATTTGTACAACATGCGTACAGCGTGTAAATACTAGAATCCTGCACTTAACCCCAAACCTAACCTGAGCCCATATTGTAGTCACTAGTATTCTGTTGGGTAAGTGCACTAAGTGCACAGTGTAAAATAAAGTAAAACTGATACATTCTAGAGATTTAGGAAACAGGCAACCACTATATAATCAATGTAATCATAAACATCTTGTATGTCATGAAACCCATTAAGCAATACAACTATAATCACTTGTATTTATCTTTTAGTTCTCTAAGTGTCTTGATATAAGAAGACTTCATGGAGCTGTTTGCTTGTGTTTAGTCTCTCAGTGAATCCAGAGGATTAATAATAAAATGTGAAGGTAATTGAGAACGGGCGAGCAAGTGTCAGAAAGAGAGAGATACTGTGACTCTCATCCATCTATGCAGACAGCTACAATAATTGCAACAGCTCCTCAGTTCTGTCTTGTCATAGTTTTGAAAAGCGTGTCCTAAACTTCAGGAAACACAAACAATTTCCTATTAACATTTCATTTCCACAAATCACCTCTCCAGCCCTCGAGGTCTCTGTGACGGGAATCTTTTATTCAGTGTGTGTCTCTCATCAATAACTTTACTCAGAAGAGTCACTTGATTACAGCCACCTCGCTCATGCTGTATGTACTGCGGTTATTTTCCATATTGTAAAAGTAAAACTGCAGCCCTATTTCTAAAACTGTCAGTTTTGTATCTTGCTGATGAATAATGATGCAAATGTCTCGTCAAGTGTTTGCTGGAACACTTTTTTAAAAAGGGTCGTGGGTCTCAGTTTCTGAGTTTGTTCAAAATGAAATTTCAGTCAAATTATGAGGTATGGATGTAGACTGTGTATTTTTTAATCTTTTGTTTACTGTTTATGGTTTTGTAATTTTAAATGAAATGCTCATTTACAGTCCAGTATTAGTTGGACTCAGACCTGTGTAAACCCTTCATCTCTACCTGATCCTTTATCTTCCTAATTCTAGCTGTTGCTATCGGCAACAGTAACATGACATCAATAAAAGGTGTTTATTATGTTGTTCATGGTGAGCCAGTCGTGAAATATTTCATAGACTAGTTACTGCAGTTATATATATATATATATAATGGATGAGTAACCTGTGTTTATAAGGACGTTTCAGCAGAAATCTTCCTGAATGTGCTCGGCTAACAACATTGCTAACAACATGTATTGCTAATGGTTATTGTTTTCATTTGACAAGTGTCAATCAGATAAAACTTAATTTAATCAAATGTATTTAATAAATTCATAATATTTGAAACTGTTACCATTTATCATTTAAAAGTTTCAAGCTATTTTTGTATGTGTAGTGTCTATATAACGGGTATTGTTACATGGAACAGCTGATAAACCTTTATTGCAAAAGTTTTTGCTTTGTATGAAATTTATGCTGTTATGTTTTAAACCCTGTACTGGACCTTCACTGACAGATGAGGACATCTGTATTTCTGCAAGCAGCCCAGTGTTTTCAAGTCATTGATCTGTGAGATCAGACAGCACACATGCCTTCACATGCCCTCCTGCTTCTTTACAAAGAGAAGTATTTTTATTTCCTTCCACTGTTCTCAGAACTGTTGTGCAAACAGTGTTAATGTACTTCAGATCATAAAGCCAGAGGAAGTGTATGATCCTCTCTGCAGCTCTGAGCAGCTGTGCGTGTCAGAAGCTGCAGTTTGGATCATCTCTGTTCCAGATCTCATTTAAATGTGTTTATTATGTGCTGTTGATTTAAACTTCCTCTCTGCTGGAGCTCAAGCTAAACTTTATCTTCTTTAAACTGCAGCATCTGTTTGCAGTTCATTTCCAGTTTCACAACATTGGTTCTGGTTTATATGATGTAAATAATTGGGTGCAGAGAGGAATTTCATGCTTGACTGCACTGAATGGTTCATGGTTCGGTTTAGGTTTGAGATGCAGGTGATGGTTTATGCAAAGCCAAATGACGAACAGTATTTCAGTTACATCACTGACAGGCAGATTATAGCCTTCTGTAATAGGAATATTTTACAGTGGTGATCTGGCATTGTCATGATCGGACATCATCACAGGAGCAAATCTGTGATCATGTGATCTGTTGTGGTCATGTGATCTGTTCACATTTAGGCATTGAGCAGATGCTTCTTCCAGAGTGATTTACAGGAATCATGCAGTTGATCATCGAGGAGCCAATAACATAAAGTGATGTCCATGCTTACAAAGCTACAACAAATGTTAAAGCTGTTGGGGGAGTGAGGAAGCAACTCGATTTATTTTGTTAGATGGACAGAGCAGTCAACATATTCCTGTCATGTATTCATGGAAAAGACAGGAGAGTGAATGTGTGCGCTGTCAAAGAACCACCACAAAGCACAGCTGCATCACTGACCACAGAGTTCTGGATGCTGTGTAAATGTGTTGTGTAAAGATATGCTGGTGCTGAGCTAATGGCTGTTTCACACGCAAGCAGCAACCAGTGGAGCGAGATGAATGAGGGGGTAATGTGGTCTTTTGGGCTCCTGGAGGACTGAGCTGCTGCGTTCTGGAGGAGCGGTTAGCAAAGCATTGCAGTAGTCCAGTCTGGAGATTACAAGGGCCTGGACAAGGAGCTGTTCTGCAGGCTCAGTTAGATATGGCATCATATCCTTAATATTGTAATGTACAAATCTGTATGATTGGGTTGTCTTTGCAATGTAATCCGTGAAAATATTGGCTGTTTGTGTTGCTTTCCAGACAGACAGCAGAACGGGCTGTTACTGTGTCATCATGTGATTGAAAAGAGAAACAAATGTGGATGTTGTCAGCATAGCAGTGATGAGAAACCATGGCCCTGTATAACAGGTCCTGAGGGTGTTGTGTAAATGGTGGTCCAAGCACTGGTGCTTGAGGGACCTCACTGACCAAGTGATGTGATTTGGACAGCTCTGCCTCCCATGACAGCCTTGAGTCTCCCATGAGTCTACCTGAGAGGTAGGAGTAAAACCATTGGCGTTCCTGTAATTCCCAGCGATGAGAGGGTTTCCAAAAGAATTTACATCTGAAAAGAACATACAAAACTTCAGTCAGAAAATTGTTTTGGAACAGAATTAAGTACACAGTTTGATGACTTAACTTGCTAAGCTACTGTTTTAAAACTGTACGTCACAAACATATGACGTTAGAATGTTTTGGACAATCCAAAAATGCATTCTAAATGTCTTGACACAGCAACATTGCCTCACTCAGTGCTGTGAGTTTGGGCTGAGACTGTTTGACAGCCAGTGGGGGATTGGCTAGTGCCAGAAGTATTACTGCAGAATGTTCATTTTGTGGAATATTTTTAAATTTATTATTTTTATACTAAATAAAAGAAATGGTGAAATGCAGTCAGATTGTGTTACTGTCTGGGGCAGATGAGGGTATAATGGGTGTGAATAACAGAACATCTAGTTGATTTGTTTTGGCAGGAATCATTGGCTGGGAGAAGTTTGGCAGTCTGTGCAGTAATGAAGGACTGGTCGCTTGTACAGTCTCCACTTTCAGACTGAAGAGCTTTAGATGACTAAACTGCTAACTGTTAAATGCTAGCAAATGGTTGATTAGTTGTTGTATTTGCTGATACTGTCATGTTTGACTAACTCTGTCATAACAGAGAAATAGACTCTGGTTGGTTGGTTTTATCCAGTGGGATGGACAGTTTTTCAGAGTGGCAGTATTATTGAAGTGTGCCATGGTTTAGATTGTTGACATGGTTGGGCCTTTTGTTTTACATGTGTTTACAGTGTAATGAAACATTACTTATGCATGACTGAATACAGCAGAAACAATATTAACAGCACATAGATGACACGTGGTCAGTGAACATGGAGTATTATTGATGGCTGAACATGACATGTGAAGGAGATGAGGAGAGATTCTCACTGTTTCTTCGTTCAGTGCTGGACACATGGACGGTCTAATTGCAGGCGAGACAGTGATTATGCTGCAGTGATTATACTGGCATGACTAACAGACCCTGAAATCTCATCGCATGGGGGACAAATCAGACACCTGGCCTGCAAAATGAGGGGTGGAAGCTAAACAAATTTTATGATTAACAAATGGTGATGAGCAAATGCATTTATTACGCAAGACAAATGATCTTCCAGTGATTTTTGACGACTGTGTGCTTGCTGTAATCGACATGTAGAGGTTATTGTTATACAGCCAGTTTAACCCCACACACTGCTGTAAACTCTCATATGTCATGTCACGCTATGTTGTGTATAACGGATGAGCTGCTCAGCTTGTACAAACATGCCCTTATTAATATCACACATCTTTCTTGCAGGACTGAATGTACACAAAACTGAAACATGTATGCAGATACCACTTCAGGGGTAAAATGAATTTATACAATACTATACAATAATACAAGTTTGGAAACACTCATTGTATACATTTTTTTTTTCAAGCTTTAGAATAATAAACTCATCAAAACTATAAAATAACATAAATGTAACTTTGGAAATTGTTGTGATTGAAGGTGATTGAAAATAAGTTACACTAGGTTACATAAGTTAGGTTAAACTAGCATATTTAAGGTAGTCGCCCTTTGCCTATAACTGACAAAACTGTTTTCTTGATATTTTACCACCCAATTTCTTGAAATCATCCTGAGAAGCTTTTAAAGAGTTTTGAAGGAGTTCCTCTCTATCCTGCGCTCTTATTGGCTGCTTTCTCCTCATTATTTGGTCCAAGTCATCCATTTTAAAAACACTTTTTGGGATAAAATTGTCATTTTTTTTAATTACAGAAATATGTTGCCACAATTTGTTTTGTGCACAATAGTAGTTTTAAACATTTAAGCAAATGGCTTCACATGAAATTTTTTTTAATATAAGAAACATGTTAGTTTTTAAAGTGTTTCCAAACTTTTGACCTGTATTGTACGTATATGCAAATTACATGTGGCTGGATTATTGTTAACCAGATCTGGTGTCAGTTTGAAATAAATTTATTGTGATGGTTTTTTATTTATAGTGGTGCTTCTGTGTTTATATCTCAGTGAATACAGCAATCATCTGCTCTCCTGCTGGAGCTTCTCATTATCTTGTTCCACCCACTCGCTGTTTGAATTATTTGTCCTGCTCAGTTTGGCAGCATCAGACTGATTCCATCATCTGCCACTGAATTCAGCTACACACACCACACACACACATCTTAAAATAATGCCGATGTGTTGTCTCACTTGATGGAGCAGGAAACCAAATCGCATGATGCAATATTCAGCACAGAAGCGAAGAATCGGTTCCTGTTGTCCACTGTTGATCCTGCAAAGAGGTTCATTTGAACATCTAAGATCTAATGGACACCTGGGATACCTTCAGCATTGTCAATATGTACATGAGATTTTAAAATCAAAATAAACCACAGGTTTTTTTTCTTGTTTCATCTGGTTGAACGCACTTATAATTTGCCTTCCCTGTCTGAAGATGTGAGAATGATTTCTGACTGGAAATCTGCTCAACTCAACAGCTTTTATCGCCTCTGTTCCACGTATCATTATCTCAATCATGGTATTGTCCTTGACACTGATTTTATTGTCACTGTTTACTGTCTTCTTTCACATTCCTGATTTGCTTGTGAATAATTCACAAATAAACGTTATTCCACCAATTAATAAAGATGTCGTTGTAATCTTTTGTCAATATGCATGAAAATGCTCCACCTGTAAAATTAGCTGATTAGCTGAGTTACAGTCAATCACTGATCTGAAGACAGTATATCAAGAAGAGCTTAACATGAAATAATCACCTTAGCTTGTAGCAGGTCACACATCTTGTTTGACTGTTTTCAGTATCTCATACTAGCAGAGTTCTGTTGTGGAGTGGTGTAATGTTAGCAAGAAATGACATAAGAAGGATTTGTAAATCTGTTATTGTTAAGGTGTGCACACACCTCTGCTGGTGTAACACAGTGTTTTGTGACTGGATTTGGACATGTATCTGTCATTATCTAGTAATCATGATTGTTGTCAGTCAGAGACTGTAAGGTATCAGAGCAATACAGAATCTATCCGTTTCAAATACCGAATACCACTTACTGTATAATTAACATTTTGACCATTTTAAACTGAACTGTGGTTGATAAACAGCCAATAGTGTTATGGTGTAAATGTAAGATGATGTTTAGGGAATTTTGCTGTTTATTTGGGTGTTAAAAAAGTGTTTTTGATAAAGTGGATATAGTAGCTACCAATGGCCTTATGATTTATATGGATGTTGGAACATTCATTAGATCAAGTGCTTGTTTACCTATTCAGGTAAGAAAATATAGAGAATATGATTATTATCATCTCAAAAATTGTAAGGGAAGAAAATCACAATTTACTTATAAATCACGGGTTTTAGGATTAATCTATTTATAGAGTAGTTTTTTTTTCTTAAATTCTGTTCTTAAATCTGTGGTCTCCAGAAATAATGATCTCCTGCTTTTCTGTCTGTTTTCCTCTATACCTGACTACCAATGAAAACCACACTAGAGTCTGATTCATTTCTCCTGACAGACCGACATAAACAGAGTCTGTGAGGTATCAGTGTGAGATTGGAGACATTTCAGCATCTGGTGGCCAGTTTTTTTCATGCACTGTCCCTTTCTGGTGCACTGTTCCTAATTTGTAATGTAATTGTCTTTTGCAAAATATATCATTTACAGAATCTTATAAAAGTCATAGTCTTTCAAAATTGAGATGTGAGGACAAATTGCAGGTTGATCTTGTAAAAGCAGAAATTA
>JAZGTI010020497.1:0-10584 GCA_036877585.1 Botia kubotai | reverse complement strand
ACAGTAAAAGTTCTGTCTTCTTTCCAAAGCTCACGGCAGTAAGTGCATGCTTCCCCCAAACTGCATGTATGTACTAAAACAACACTGACTGGTGTCACACAGAGCACGTGTACTTATCAAACACTGCGCTGTCTTGCCCTGAGCGGAGGTCGCGGGGGGAGGAGAAAAATAAAGGATTGACAGCGGCGTGTTTCTGAGCTGCAGGACGGGATTAAAGCAGCATTTCTGTTTTCCATGAGCTACACGACTTTAAAATGTAACACAACAGCCGTTGCTAAAACATAAACAATTTGGGAGGGTAGGAGTCGAAGCAAATCTCCCGCACACGTCTGCGCACTATACATGTGTAATATGGTGTAATTAACATTATAGGCGGCAAAAATCATTGCCGGCAAGGCGAAGCCTAGAACTCCAAACTGTAAATAAGATTTATCTAATGAAGCCCTGCACATGCACACACAAACAAACCAAAAAAATACTATTGAAAATAAAAAAAACAAGAACTGGCATCCAGCTAGCTGTGCAAAAGCCAAGCGTTGATGAACATTTCTGGGAACGCGTACACACCTTCAAATTGACGCTATGCTAAGCAAAACCCTATAAAAAGCGTCTGAATTAGTGAGGCGAATATATAACACAAAAACAAAATAAGAGATTTTTCTGTATTGAAACGCTACAGCATTGTTAGTCAAACCAGGGATAAGAGGGTGTGAGGAGCACACAACAAAAACATTGAAACCTACACAGCGCTAATCTTCTTTTAAACGACACTCCTCTACAAACAAATTACAGACGGCGAAGTTCAGCGATGCGCTCGGATAAAGCTGTCATTTGTCAATCAATCTGCAATGCACACGGATACTTATTAAGAGCAGGGGGCGGTAATACTCTAAGAAACGAGAGAGAGGAAGAAACATCAGGTGTCTGGCGGCGTCAGATCGTGGTCCGTGGCGACGCGGTCTCGTTGCCAGATGAGAGCCCTGATAAGCGAACACAATTAAAACGAATATAATTACAAAATCACCCCATCTGAACGAGGCCTTGATCTAAACACGACCGATCGGCCGGAGCGCAAAGCACGATCGATGGAGTCAGGAAGGAAAGCTTTAACCGCGGCGTGCTTCAGACAGCATCACGCATGAGGGAGATGAGAGGCCCTAATTAGTCACACGTTCCCAGAACGAGAGAAACAGTTTAGACAGATAAGATAGATACAAACTCTTACCGATGGAGACTGGGATACAAACATGGCTGTGCGCACACTGACAGGGTCGTGTCACGACAACAGGAAAATAAAGTACTGTGTACTCTAATATACTCCATTGTTCTCAACTCAAAGTGCATCAAAACAATGAATATATTAACTTTTGATCAGACCCAAAGAACTCATCGGAAAACTGCACAACTGGAACATCTATCGGTCACACTCCTAAGAACTTGGGTGTTTATTTTATAAATATATTCTATTAAGAAACCTTGAACAACTTTAAATTGTCAGGTGCATAAAACGGACAAAGAAAGTGGCCTCTTTGGGTCTTACAGAGTGTGTGTGTGTGTGTGTGTGTGTGAGTGTGTGTGTGTGTGTGTGTGTGTGTGTGTGANTGTGTGTGTGTGTGTGTGTGTATGTGTGTGTGTGTGTGTGTGTGTGTGTGGTGGCAGAGGTATTAAAAGGCAGACAGTGAGGGTCGTGGGGGCTCTGGAGCTGTTATTGATCAGTGCTGGGTGGTATGCAGAGGACTGTGGGTGAACGGTTCACCCAGTTGAAACTGGTTTAAGGCCACACACCTTCAGGAGACGAGAGACCAGGAGAAGATTAATCTAAAGTTACTCTCTCCATCTCCACTATGTCATTCAAACTGCCCTCAGCCTTAAAATCTCTCTCTCTCTCTCTCTCTCTCTCTCTCTCTCACACACACACACAAACACACACACACACACACACCAATCATATTTAAACAAATGAATACACACACACAAGACTCACACTCATAAAATCATCAAAACACACACACACATGCCTCATTCACATCAAACATGCAGAATAAGATGATTTAGCCAATCTGCAACCATCCAACTTCCCCCCTCAATCTGGTATTCTTTTTAGAGATTACTCCAAAGATCTGTTTTCATTTCTCGACATCCTTTTTTCCTTGTTTTCGGTCCGTCTCTCTTTCTCTGAAGCCAGAAGTGTAATCCCTGGCAGATAAAACTAAGAACTTACAACAGGAAGATTACCGAGAGCTTTGTAGCCTGTGTGTAGCAAGTCAACGTGAGTATTGGAGAGCTCTTCAAGTGCTTAACTCATGAACTGAGCTCTCCCACACTCACAGGAGAGCAGGATAATGATAGAGGCATTACTGTAACCAGCTCAAAACAGTCTCACACACATGGCCTGGCTGCTGGAGGACTCTTTATGCAGTGAAATGCTAACTGCTGTGAGCTGTCAACTGGTACAGATCCAATGAAGGGGACAGAGAGGCAGTTTAAAAGGTAAACGAGGTTCGTCCAAAACCTGCTGGAATGGAAACCAGTTTTACAGCACGTCTGTCCAGATTCTGGTCAGGAGAGACACACCTTGCCAACACAGACTGGGACAAAGTTTTCTTAAGGTGACGCTGGAGGAGGAAGACAGAACTGATCCCAGAACATTCAAAATAACATTTTTAACATTTCTGTTACTTAACAGACTGTTAGATGGGACTTCATTTATATGGAGAGATTTTACAGATAAAGACTCTCTCTCTTTCTCTCTCTCAGGTCTTAAGGTCTTAAAGCATCTCAGATCTCAGGCGTCGTCCGGCATCACTCAGCAGAGGAGGGCTGACTGAGGGGGATTATTCTGGTAGAGTTTCACAGATTATGAGGGCAGTATTGGGGTCTTACTGCCCCTCTGTCAGTGGGGCTTCATGGTCTCATCTCTCTAAAGGAATGGGCAGCCCCTGTGCAGCACACATAACCGGGCCTCAAGCTGGGCTTAACCGTGGCCCAGGGTTCAAAAAGCGGGGTAACTAGACCGAGGTGAAACAGAGAGCAAAACTACCTCTTCCAAACATGTACTTTTAAGAAAAGTACTGGTGCTATTTACAGTATGGATAGGAGGAAAATCTTGATGTTTATATGATACGTTACAGTATGGTATGACACTACACTGATATTCTGACACCAAGAATCAATATTTTTAGGTAAATGTACAAAATTTACAAAAATAAAACAAAAATTAAGAGAAAAACTAAAACGTGTACTGAAAGAGTCTGGCCCTGTTCCTCCCACTTCCGATTCTCACGTCATGAACACAACCATTTAATTTGATTCTGTGATAAACTCTGACTGAAATGTTGTCAAAATTTAGTTGGGAAAACAAGCTAAAGCAAAACAAAGTAACATGAAGTATAAACGCAACAAAGTTCCTAATGTCTTTAAACTTTGGAGTTTTAGTCTGGGTTCTGGGGGAACTAGCCGCAAGCAAGCCGCTTGCTCACTTCAGAGGGCTTTATGTAAATCTAAAGAGCTTTGCGCTGACTGCGTTTGCGTTTCTTTATAGTAAAATACAGACCATAATTTATGAAGCGTGAACTGATGAAAATCCTCAGATCAGTGCGTCCCTGTGTGAAAGACGCTAAACGTCATGGAGGAGAGAACGCCGAGCAGGGAGCTGTTAAATCGTTTTGCCGGAAAAACAGAGGAGGAGGAGAAGAGAAAGATGTACTAGTGATTCAGAACATCCTATTTTCACAACCCAAGACAGCGTATTCCACCGTTCCTTGATTCATACAGATTAATTCTTCCCCGTCTTAAAAACAGCATCTCCAAATGCTAATATCGAAGTTCTGAGAGACAAGTTTGCTACTCTTGATGTTTCCATCCCTGAATGTCAAATATGACGAAAGCTACTGCAGCCTTTCATGCACATATAAGTTCTTCCAAACTTAAACTTCGTACCATAAAGCAGTTCATATGGGTAAATCTGGATTCAAATTAACAAATGTAAACTGTGCGCACAATTGATCTAAAATGAATCCTGAAACCTTGACTCCTGAAGACACTTTAAAAATGTTGTGATGGTATGGGAGTCTAACAATAGTTTCTTTTGGCCAGTATTATGACAAATCTAATCTAGATTAACAGTATATTGATGCAGCAAGATGAATCTAATCTAGATTAACAGTATATTTATGCAGCAAAATGAATCTAATCTAGATTAACAGTATATTGAAGCAGTACACGTTCACATAATGATTACACTGGTGAACAATAAAACAGGCGTGGACAAGAAAGTGTACTCAAAGTGTATTTTAGTCCAGTTGATTTTTCTAAATTTAGTCTTAGTATTATTATTTCAAGAAAAGACAGGTTAATAAATAAATGTACCGCAGGAATGCACTAAAATAAACTCAAGACTTTTACAGCCATGTTAAGTGTACTTTCCACCAGCACAGCTCAAAGATCAGACTGTGTCAGAGAAACGAGGATGAACAGAAGGCCTTAAAAAAATATTCTGTTATAACTGTTATATAACTGTTCCAAAACAGCATTTTAAGACATCATTAGGTTTGCTCTAGGGAGCAAGCATGATTTTGCTGACTGACTCGTTAAATATCTTGTGGCCAGATTCTAAGGCACTGTTGTATCTCAGAAGGCAGCAGAAAGCAGTTCTTTACATTTAGAAGACCCATGAGCTGAGCACTGCTCTTCTGCAGCATAGCTATGATGTAGTGAGGAGGACTTCTCACCTTAGGCGAAGAAGACGCCAGCTCTCTCCCCATCACAGCTGCGACAGCTGACGGTGCCAGGGCAGGTGTAGGGACCGTCCCCTCGAAGGCTGGAGATTTTGGTGCAAGGCCTCCGGGGAGCACAGCAGTGCTGGGGCCGGAATCTGGAGGCTGTGGGGCCTGACGTTTGGTGCTCTTCTCCAAGGTGCTGCTTTCTGTGGTGGATGTGGCAGCAGTAGAGGATTTGGGCTCATAGAATGGGTTTGACCTACGGGTGGAGAAGAGGACCATCATAACTCATGACAATAACAAACATAAACCGTGACGAAATTTTACAGATTTAGTTTTAGGGTTAACAGTAAAAACTGGTGAAATTTGTGGCCGTTTTCACATTTGGTTTGGCCCTCACCTGTGTGTTTTTTGTTTGGATGTGAAACGCAGTACAACTGTGTGGAAGAAACGTTCACACGAATGAAGTGAATTCAAAAACAACTTAAAAGGAAAGCTTGTGAAAAGAAAAACTCATGCTAAGAATTCCAGAATTCCAGAATTTGGGATTTTTCCACAGTTTTTATCTGTTACACAAAGCAATATGTGTGTGTGTGTTTATGTGTGTGTTTCTGCAGGTAAAGAGGCATCAGTGAACATTAGCCAATAAAACGCTCTGCTGACTACGAGAGGAGCCAGGTGCTCCAAAGGTCACAGCTCGTGAACTTTGACCTGTGGCTTCAACCGAGAGCTCACTGACAGGCGGACACAGTCGTCCGCTGTGTAAAAGCCCATCACTCATCACATGTACACACACGTACATGAAGACACACACACACAACACAGAGACAACAGTGAAAAGACTGAGCAGGTATTCAGCTGAAAGACAAGGTTAAAGACACAACGTATCCCAGACTCCCAAGCTTAAGGATAAAGGTGAGGGCGAGAGAGGAAGAGGAAAAGGAGGTAAGAGAGGTCTGGTATGTCGCCTGTAAAGGCAAACATACTTCAAAACAAGAGACATGTAAAAGGTGCAGTCAAAACAGGAGGTGAAGGCAAGGTGAGAGAGAGAGAGAGAGAGAGAGAGAGAAAGAGACCAAGAATGAAACAGGAAAGTAATGTGTAGGCCGATAAATCAATTTCTAATCAATTTCTAAAATCTATTTCAATTTCTATGTGAATGCATGTAACGTTCCTACAGTAAAAGTGTAATTTTTCTGTCATTACTGTGACAGAACTGCGAATATAATGATTGTGTTTTTAAACAGGTTTCCCTGAATTATCTCTGTGTCCACAAAGTGTCTTACTTATACATGTCCCGGCATATTAAGCTGGGATAAGAGAATTTATTTTAACATAAAAATGATTACACATGTCAGCTATAAAAAGACAGTTTTTCTCTAACATCAGGTTTGGAATGGTGGTCCCTGCACTGTGACTGAAGGACAAGCAAGATGCCGAGATGAACAGACAAGGCCAAAGAATGTGAGGAACAACAGAAGCCTTGTTTCTGCTGAAAGAACTCGCTCAGCACTTTCTTCTCCTCCGACAAGTGCTTTCCTGCTTCACTCAAACACACACTCAAAGCACTGCTGATGAACCGTAAAACAACAGACAGAAGCCTGATTTTAAGCATTCCCGAAATAAACCAATTTCACAATTAAAAATAAATGTAATCTTTTTATAGGTCACACTAAACACAGCCCACAATCGAATATTCTTGACCAAAATTAAACCGTCTCTTTAAACACACCATGGCCCCTCCCACATATCCCAGAATTCCCTGACTCACTTGTCTAGCTCCTCCTCCTCGGTTCTGGCAGTGTCTGCGTACAAATATTTGCTCATGTCCACCGGCCGGGTGTTCTTTGTGCTGCTTCTTGGTGGCAACTTGGGCTCGGGATCCTCAAACGGGTTCTCGTATTGAGGGCGATCCGGGTCTGCGTCAGGCTCATCAAAAGGGTTTGAGGGAAGGGAGGTGTCATGATCTTGGACAGTGGACTGCACATGAGGCTCAGGCGATGGTTCTGGAAACATACAGCACATCCTCATCTATATTATTTAAACTAAAGATACATGTATTAAAAAAGAATGGGTCAGGAGCAGGTTCAAGGCCGCCAACAATTATCTAGTCGATAAATGAGGTCTAGAACTGCTTGTCAACATTTGAAAAGAAAAAAATGTTTTCAATATGACACAATATTACTTTAAAGAATATTAATTTAGAGAAAATTCTAACAATATTATAACTGCCCTTCTCAAAAATCACCTCAGATAACAGACCATTCTAGTTTTGTAACATAGAAACAGATTTTCTTAAGCTGCTTTGAAACAATATGCGTAGTAAAAAGTGCTATACAAATAAATGTGAATTTATTTTAACTTTACATGTACAGCTGTTAGATGCTCGGCAGGGCAAAACCCTCCTGGAAAATTTGCCTCTGTAAACGTGTCCTGTTTGAGGAATCACTGCTACAGTCCTATAACTGCATCAAACTGCAATGCTGTAATCATATGTACTGCCTGAACAACACAATTACAGTCAAACATCACATGCCTGCTGACAGCAATGTTATTATGAATAACCTGCAAGCTGTGATAGTTTTAGGTAATGAAAGGCTTTAGCTATTTAGTAGTTTACTTAGAATATTTAGTTGAATAATTAGCATGTCTCTGACTCCATGAACTGCATTACATGGTGTTTTGCACGTCCCCCATATCAACCTTAGAAATTTTCAAACGTTATCATCAGGTATTGCTGAAAGGTGATAACAGATGTCAAATCTCTGTCTCTCTGGAGGAAGTCAGAACACGCCACAAACACAATAAAATAAACGCAGCAACACCCCACAAACCAACAGAACAGGAACAAATGTGTCGGAGTGGGAAACCAATGTTTGTCTTTGCAGGATGTCAAAAACTGTCTGTCCGTTCACACCCTCCTCTTGAACTGTGTGTTTGTGTGTGAGAAAAGCTTTCATGCTAGCCATGCACACACTCCAACCAATCAGGAGTCAACATGACCGCAGCAGAAAGTCAGAAACCCTGTGGCGCTTCCGAACCCGACCACACGCATTCTCTCTCTCACAACACACCGTGTGCCAAAACCACAAAACTCAGAGGCGGATGTTTTTGATGCTGCCACTGGAACGGAAACTAAATAAATTCTCATGACAGATAAGCACATGTCTGCTTATAAAATGAAGGGCCCATTTACACTACCTTTACTCTGATCAATTCTGTTTACTACTGATCACATCCACAAAACTCAGTGACTATACACAGATACACAGATATATATATATATATGCCCTGTTGATAAAGGAGGAAAGGGGGTCACATTAAAGGTCAAGGGTCACTCCTTACCGTCCTCATCCGGGTCACCAAAAGGGTTAAGGTCAACCGGGTCATTATTTTCATCGAAGGGGTTTGAGCTCATGTTGCTCTGGTCTTGGTCCTCCTGGTCCAGGAAGTTCAACTTGCTGATCAGCTCTAAGCGGTGCACATCCACGCCATGACGATGAGGGAAAATATGGAAGGGATGGGAAAAAGAAGAGAGAAATTATTTCAGTCCAAAACAATCCACTGAGGGAAAACCAATGGATGCAAAATAAACATAACACCGAAAATAAAACAATGCACCAACAAAAAGAACCAAAAATAAGAGAAAAATTGTTAACATTTGCACTTTGAAGTGAACCGCACCAGGATCCATTGGGTCCAAAAGTCGGAATGTTCCAGTAGTTCCAGAAGTTCCAATCCGATTTATTACTCACGGATGAGTCATTGGGCCCAGAAATGCAGTTCCTATAAACTGATATCGGACGCAACAGGCTGTGAAGGCATGAGTCTCAGAGAGTCTCAGAGACTCTTACTCTGGAATGTTCTGTGTGTGCATGAGGTGACAGAATGAAGTGGTCTCTGAGGTGATAAGCAAGGTGTGGTCTCTATTCACTCCACCATCATGCCACCCTGACCCATATTAGGCCATCAGAGCGTTCAATTACATAGGACACGTCACAGGATGTCCCACAATGCACTGCCCGGTGGTCATGGAAACCAAGCTTTTCTGTGGGCAGCTGGGTTCACGTCAAACTGCAGAAGGTGGAACGAGGGCATGATATCATAAACAAACAAACAAAGGACAAACATGTGGACAAATAATAGCGATGAAAACGCACAGCACGACAACAACATGACCACAGGGATGGAAGTAAAAGCAAAAAAGGAAAGGAAAGGTAGAGTGTGAACGAGGAAGAGGGTGAACGCTGAAAGACCTTCAGAGGACCTCCAGGCAGGTTTGTGTGCTTGCTTTAGGCAGTCATCTGGATCTCCATCTAGAAAGCTGAGAGCATTCAGCTGTCTCACAATCTCTGTGAACAGCACAGCATACAATCAATACACACACATGCACAACCTAACCTGTAGAAACACAGCAATGCAATATATAAGGCAATCAGATAGAGAGAGAGAGAGAGAGAGAGAAAGAGATGGAGGGCATGCGTGTCTCTCTCTGTACAGGGATAGAACTAAGCTGTGTCTTCGCTCTAACAAACTGTGAAAAACAGATCGGACGACATCGCTATGGCAACAAAGAGATTCCCAAATCCATACGATGAATAAACAACTCAAGCATTTCCATAGGAGTCCCATTCACACATATAAACAGATAAGGGCGCATAGATTTAATATCAGGGTCGTGAGGTAAGGGTGAGGGATACACACCCAAATGAACAAACACACACAGTCATAAACAAACACACATATATAAACATGTAAACACAAATATACACACTGAGCGAGTGTTGTTTGGACCTCGTCATTACTGGTAAACAGGCGGTATATTACTGTAATTACACATTTTAGACAAAAGCCCACAAATACGGAGCTAATCATTGAACAATGATTAAAAACTGAACAAATGCAAACGTGTGCACATACATGCGCAAATACACAAAAATCAAACCACAGAAATGGCAACCAAACTGACACCGGACAGAGATTCTGAAAAGAACCCACAAACAACATTTCTGTTCTAGTTTACCATGAAAAGTACGAAAAACAATACAAATAAATGAAGAAAGCTACAGAAAAGACCAATTACAATTAAAAAGCATTAAAAAATCCATTCCACAATCTTTGTAATTCTGTGTACCATTTTTACATAACAGTTAAAACTTTAAAACGGAACAGAACAAAACAAGGAACAGAACAAAAAAACAACACAGACAAGACAAGGGTCTATGGTGGTCTTGTTTGTGCACAATGCTCGGATTCACCTGCAGGGGTCTGAATTCAGACTGATCTGATCTCAATGGCTTTGCTGTTATGACTGAAAGTAAATGCATCTTCACCTGTGATCTTGGCAGCCTTCTCCTCCTGATTCACTCTGTTCTCCTCATCGTCCTCGTTCTCTTCCTCGAAGTCATCCAGATTGCCGATATCAGCCTGCTTCATGCTCATCAGACTGGCCAGACTCTGCATATCTTCATCACTTCAGACAGACGAGAAAAACAAGTCAAGCAACCGGATCAATTTTACTGTGTTTAAATGCTTTAGTGTCTGTTTATTCACATTTACGGTAAATTAAGTATGGAAAACAGTTTCCTTTTTCTCCTTTTGTGTTGTGCAGAGAAAACTCACGCAGGTTTGGAAGAATATGAGAATGACGACCAAACGTCTGAGTGAACGATCACTTTAATTGATTACATTACTTATGAGGAACCGTCTATTAGCGATGCCAGTTTCCTATTTTCCCACAAAGAGCCTGTTGTAAATTTATGCTTTTCAGGCCAAAGCACCGACAGCTGTGAGTAAACAGCAAATATGGCCTTCCAACTTCACAAGAGAGTGTGCTTTTGTGCAAAACATCATTTTGTTTCACAGA
>JAZGTI010020496.1:0-10585 GCA_036877585.1 Botia kubotai | reverse complement strand
GTATTACAAATATTAGTAAACATATAAAACCTTTGAAATTAGAGAAACGAAAAACCTACAGTTTGTTTTTAATCATACTGAATATCTACAGTTATCTAAACATTCATTTACAAGCATGTCTTAATAGCCTATTTTAATCATTTTGAACTAACAGAAATGCATTTGAATTTAAATGGGTTAATGTATTGTAACTCCTGTTTGATTGATGCGCTGTTTTCCAAATAAAACACTGACACATTGATTTACATCGATGAGTCCAGCTTCAGTTTTTTTAAGAATCGGTGCATCTGTGTCTGTATTTGGGCCACTGGCCCTTTAAATGGTAAAATAAGAACGTTACCGTCCGCTTGGTCAAGCGCTTCTTTGACATCCTCCAGTCAGCTGTATCTATAACTATGACATCACTTCCTGTGAGATACAGTAAGCCAATAAACATCATGCTCTGCACAAAACAAAAGCAGCGAGGAAAATATGCTTATTGATTAAAGAAATAAAAGGAAAACTTCACTTATTTATTTACAATCTCCACTGTAATATACTTAAGTCCCACTTTAAACAAATTATTCATTTGGTAACAGGATAATTGTTGCTGTGGAAATTTGCTTATGCTACAAAATGAGAGGCGCACGTGAGACAGTAGCACATTATACAAGCATCAGTTCTGTCATATAGGCTTTACATGAAACTCATAGATTTGCTTAAAGTATTTTTTTGACTCACTATATATTGTATATTTACCGGTGCAGCAACTTTTACACGTGCTGAGGCGCGAAAGTGGATAACCATCAGAAAAAACAACCTCAGATGTCCGCAGTAGCTGAGTGGCTCTTTGTAAATTATTCATGAGCTATTTGAATACATGCAAATACATTGGCACGGCTGGGTACCTATGGCAACCATCAGTTAACTCCGCCCCATTCAGCATCAGCACCAGTTTTGTGTATCTCCGTGCTTTTAATCATCTGCCTCTCTGGGCCAGAGTTCAGTGACAGAAGCATTTAAATCCGACGGTGCTATTCTACACGACGCAATAACTGAACATTTAATAGTATTTTACATAAAAGCATCGTTTTGAAATAATACAACAACATGAATAAATATAAACAGCGCGTATGCACGTGGTTAAAATAAATGAGCGCATATATAGCTCATTTGACATTTACACTCCATTTGCTTGTAGGAACATACATCTCATCTGATTCAGTTTGTCCACACGAAATTAGCGTAAAAGTTCAATTACAAACGCTTGGTTCTTCGGACAGCGTTCAAATGTCTCGTTCATCTCTTGAACTGCGCGTCTACGGCGCCACCTGGAGGACCGATTTCCTAAATATAGCAGTAAGCGAAAACAACGCCGTTTATGACAACATCGTTTAATGTATTTTAATTTACATTCACTTGGCACAAAATTGACAAAAACAGTCTTGATTTTTAGACACTTCAACAAGAGATTTTAGTGGGTACATTAGATATGTTTATTAAGAATGATTAGACCCAACCTGTGTGTGTATAGATCCACAATTTCATATCCTTAATTATTTCTGTACTGATATTTTTCTATTTAATTTAAAACGTGCCATCTGATCCTTGGGCTCAAAACATTAATCTCACTATTAATATTCTATAGACCTTGTTGGATGTTAGTTTATATTTCAAAAGCCATTTGTCTTAGATAAAACACCATCTCAAATAAAATCAATGTGCTTTAGTACTATGTGATTGTCTGTTTAGTAGGGGAGCCCAGTGACCCCCCAAAAATACCAGCACACTTCAGAAAACTTTCTGAATCCCATTGCATTAGATTATATATTGTTTCTAGGCGATTAAGTCTGTAATTATTTCCTATTTCTAGTTCACATGATATAAAAACCTCTAAACGCACCTAAATGACCAAAGATTTAATCTGTAATACTGTTTAAGGTTTTAACTTTAAAACCCTCAATTTCTGTAAATGTAAAAATGAAAACTGTGTCACCATTTTACTCACTGCCTTGTTGTTCCGAACTCACAAGTTTCGTCTGCTGTAAAACACAAAAGATGAAGTTTTGACCCTGGTATCTCTTCAATATAACAACAGTGACTGGCAACAGAGGCTATCAGAATCAAAAATCATTTTAAAAAAGCCCCATAAGGCATCATAAAACAACTGTGTCTATTTTAATCGGAGGGGAAAAAGTGTGCGAATCAGCCCAGAAGTGCAAATAAAGTCATTCAGTCGTATAGGTTTTGAGGAAACGATGACAGAATTTACATTTTTGGGTGAATTACCTTTTCCTTTAGGATCAAACCTGGTCTGCTGTCACTCCTAATGTAACTTACCAGAATATTATCAGCTCATGAACGTAACAACAAGCTGAATATTGGTTAATACAACAGACCAGTCAGACGTGCTATTAACAGTAATACATCAATGTGAGATGAAGTCAGTTTGTTTCTCTAGGCACTTAGATCTCCAGACATGTGCAAGACACAAAACATATATCATAGGCAGCATACTGATCATGTGACGGACAAGCACACTGACACACACTTGCATATGTGGTTTATAGGGACTCTCTATAAGCTTAATTATTCTATACTGAGCTAATCAAACTTTCTATCCACTATCCCAACCCTAAACCTGACCCTCACAGAAAACTCCTGCCATTTTCTAATTGAAATACAAACACAATTTAGTATGTTTTTACGCCAATTGGTTTATGAGGACACAGGAAGCGTCCGTGTCAACCATGTTTACATTATTATACACATTATACACTTTTGTGCCCTCGTAAACCACATGTACCAGTCCACACTGAAACTGACACACACACACACACAGTAGCAGTGAAACCGGAGAGCTAAATTAAAGTTAAATTCTATCGTTCTCCCTCACACCTGCCTGTGTGTAGAGCACACACCTTCTTCATCAGGTTCTGGTGTGTTTAATAAGGGTTGAAGCTAAACTGCAGAGGTAAAACGGACTGTCACTGCTTTTGTGAGTCAGTCAAGTGACAGTCAAGTTTTATTAGAGAGGAACTCTCATACAACCAACAGTTTTTATACCAGGAGAACCTTTCCCTAACCCTCACATGAGTTCGTCACAAGTCTGCTGTGTATACACACACAGCTTCCTTAGGGGGGACAGAATAAGAACACACACACACACACACATTAGTCAGTCAGTGTTGTGCACAACAGCGTACAGATAAAGTGCACAGATTAATGATGGAGGCAACAAACTGATCACACACACACACACACCCCTCTGCTGTTGGACTAATTCTCTAAACACATATTGATAATATTTCTCTCCTGTCGCAGGTCAGCTAATGTTTCTTTGGTTTTGGTTAGATGCTGAAGAGCACAGGTGAGAACCTCAGTCCTGTGAAATTTCCAGGTTATATTTCATCAATAAATCAAATCGCATATTGCTTAATGAAGCCTAATTTTGTGCCATTAAGAATTCTTGCATGTGACTTTATTTTTCTGACACTAAGCACTTTTCTCACTGACGTATTCAGTGTCATTGTCATGACAACAATGACACAAGGCAAAAAGTCTGTGTCCAAACAGCCATTTTTAGCCGAGTTCATTTTTCAAGCAAAATATTAAAGTGTTATATAAACACACACACACACACAGCCTGTGACCTCTACATGTGTGTCTTTGTTTTTGTGATGGCTGTGACGTTCGACAGATAATCTTCATGCAAATACTGTACTGTACAAAATACTGTACTGCGTACTGTACAAAATACTGTACTGCATACTGTACACGTGTCCATTGCACTTACTGGATGTTAATGCTTCGGCGGATGTCAAAACTAACATTCAGTGTGTTGCTGCGCCAAACAAACACACACACACACACACACTATACACACACACTCTATACACACTTGCATGAAAAAATTAAAACAACAAGCCAGGTTTCTCCATCACACATTTTCTCATCTGTTCATTGGCAGCATGTGCTCGGGTTAAAAAAAAACAAAAATCTCAAATCAAAAGTTTCCGCTCTGTGTTTACATCACAGGCTCTATGACATCATCCAAGATGCTTGTGTCATGTGATGCTAAAACAGTCACTTGCATCACTGCTGTAAACTCGCAGCGGAGTTGCAACTTCCCGCAGAGGCCGTCCGTTTCAGCGCTGCCCCCTGCAGGCTACCGCGCGTTATACCCTAACTGCTGGAACTTGCGCAAAAGGATCTGCGTCAAGTCAAAGGTCATAAAGCTGATGCCGACCGCGATTGGACCTTTGACCCAGTTCATACTCAGACCCTTGTAGAGCCCGCGGATCACACCCTCCTCCGCCACGATCTCCCTCATGGTGCCCAGGATGGTGCCATAGGTGTGTCCCGTGACACCTGCCGTCTGCATGCGCCTGCGCACCACGTCCAGCGGGTAAGAGGAGGACTGACCGATCAGCCCCGCGCATGCCCCGAACGCCAGACGCTCGTATGAGTACGGCTGCGAGCGGCCTGTCTGCTCTGAAACAGTGAGAACAGTGAGAACATATCACCAAAACGTTCATTAAAACGAAACTAAAAATGTACATTTGCAAAACACAACAGCTAAACAGCAACTACGATAAGAGTCGCTGAAGTGAAAGCTTTTATAATATTTGCTGTCTGCTATTAATTGACTCCCTCAGTCTGGACCTTTGATGAGCTGTGTACACAAATATAAACACACAGAAAGCTTTATCAGACTGGCATGTAAAACTACCAAATGCTGCGTGTTTTTTTCACGTGATGCAGGAAATTTGAAATTGACAGCCAAGAGCCAAACTGTATAAAAATAAAACTAACAATATCAAAATGAAATTAAACGAGTTATGCACAATTAAAACGAACTAAAAGTGGTGAGCTTCTACCTGCGTGAAGTTTCTTGAGGGTCTCGTAGGTGAAGAAACTGAGTCCTGCGTACGGAATGACACCCAGTATAGTGGGAGTGAATCCCCTATAGAGAGTTTTCAATCCTTCCTCGCGCGAGATCCGGACAAACACGTGCAGGATGTTACTGTACCTGACGATTCATGACATCACAATTAAACTGCATCTACTGTATCCGCATAAATACAACCAGGAAGTCAACTGTATTATCAGTGTATAAACATACAGTACGGTAGTGACTCTTACTTTTTTAAATCTCATTCACACTCAAGCTCAAACTGATTTGTGAGTTAAAATAGTGTCTGCTTCCAAAATGCTAATATCAGATGCTGATGATAAAATGTCCATTCCTATGTTCACTCCATGTTCACTGATGTACTTTGGAAACGTTACAGACAGAACGGTGGAGTGTTTTTATCTGTTTGTAACGTGTCTTACATTTCTTTGGGTGTGACAGCCATGCGGGCACGGACCATATCCAGAGGGTACGTCAGCATAGCAGCGGTGGTCCCTGCCAGAGAGCCTGCCAGCAGCCGAGGGACAGGGGGCAGAGCTCTGAGAGAGACAGAGAGAGAGAGAGAGAGAGAGAGAGAGAATGTCTCTTACACAATCACACTTCTGCAGTCTCTTATAATGTTGTACAATGAACATTAGTATTATAAAAATGACTTTTTTGACGATGGAATTTCCATGAGTTAAGAATCAAATTTCCTTTAGCAGGAATGTAAAATCACAGTTTTGAAGTTCACTAATACTTCCAGGTTGTCTAGGAGACATCAGCATCACGGTAGCCATTGAAAAACCAGCTCAACACTAATACCAATCTACTGTTACAGTTAACACATATTACAGTAAAACTCTTCTTCATGGGGTCGTGTTCAAAAGGCAACAGAATCCTCTCTGGGTTTAAACTTTACTGAAAATCACACTCACTTGCCCTGGAAGCCATAATACTGTCCCAGAATGCTCTTGTACTGTTCGTGTGCGCAGAACTGGATAGCCGCGTACGGAATAACGCGCACCATCGTAGCAGAGTTTCCCCTCCACAGACTGAAGAATCCATCCTTCAGATACGTGCGGTAAATTAACCGATACGCTTCCTAAAAACAAACAAGCGTTCAGTTCAATTCACCTTTATTTGTATCGAGTGTTTCACAATGCATATCGTTGCAAAGTAGCTTTACAGAAAATGCATGTTTCTACGTTACCATACAAAACCAGAATCATCTTTCAAAGTCTTATAGAGCAACATTTATTTTTATTAACAAACTATATGAAACTTTATCTGCTAAAATACACACAGAGAGACAGACATTCTCTAACCATCTTGTATCCATCTAATTAATAAGAAAATTACAGGAGTGGACAGTTATAAGCTCAATTATATGAGAATAGTCACGTTCAAAGACAAAGAAAAACTGTCACCTTAGCGGAGAATCTGTTTGACGACACTAGAATGAAAATATAGACAGACACATTTTAAGATTCTGAGATCTTAAAACAGGATATAAATGCAATAATATGTGCACATTCCTGCATGTGAATATTTATACATTTTAAAACTTAAGAAAGTGATACGCTAACATTCGAATGGTCTCTCCGTGTCTGTGAGTTTAATCTCTTGCCTTGAAAGATGATTTTAGTTCGGTCCAGAGGGGCAACAGCTGTTTTAGCCACAGCCCCTGCAAAAGCCCCTGAGAGAAGAGAGTTCAGAACTGACCGGCCCTGTTTAAAGCCCTAGACACACACACACACACACATACACACAAACAGATATACAGAGAGATTAGTTAGGTTCATGAACTGTGCAAGGAACTATTTAGACACGCCCAACACTATTTAGATGAGATTGATAAACAGCCATTTTAAATAAATTATCCTTTACAGTCTTTCACCAAATCATTTGAAAACTTACTAAAATTCACAAACTTTTAAGGGTGTAGTTGAGCTAAATAACAGAGGTCCAGTATTAACCATTAAGACTGTGTGGTAATTTTGTAATGATAGTCCGACATGTTTCGGGTGCAGATATGCAACGCTGTTTGTGGAAGTGACACAAATGTTTTATTTAAACTCTACAAAACAGGCTAATCTGTTTCACACCCTCACTGTCATTTAACCAAACGCATGTCCAAAATAATCATTCAAACAAACACAAAAACATTGAGTCATAAGAAGTTTTATGTGACTTCATGACTCAACATGTTAAACTGTTACATGATTTCACACCAGAAGTTAGTTTGAACTTGTGTTAACTAGAGTCACTGCTCACAAATATTTCAACAACAAATGTGGTTAATATAAAACAGAAACATTAAAGAACGTCATTGGAACATTATCCTGAGCTTGACTGTTCCTAGCAGTGATTATACAGTTAAAGGGATAGTTCACCCAGAACTAAACAAGTACTTTATCCTACTATCCCTTATGTCATTCCAAACCTGTGTGAATTTGTTTGCTTCTGAGAAACACAAAAGATGATGTTTCAAGTTATGCTGGTAACCAAAAGACAGTGACACCAAAGTGACACAAAACCACCGAGACATTTCTCAATATAGAAAAGTCAAACATCTGGAATGAGGATGTGAGTAAATGAACAAATTTTCATTTTTTGGTGAACTTAGGGCCTTTGTTGGTCCCTTTAAATTATGACATTCAAACTGCTTCCGGTTATTAAGACGGTTTAATTATATCAGAGACACCGTTTACTCTAATCAGCCGGAGACAGAAACCAGACAAAAAACAAACATTATGCAAAATAAAAATAACAGCCTAACAGCCTCTTATCCCAATAATAAAAACGTATTTTAGGTTTGACGTTATTTTAAGCTTAAAAACATCCCACATTTAAATAAATACTATGTACACCAATAGCAGACAGGGGCGGGCAGAGGGGGCCAAAGCAGAGTTTTGCTGCTAGCCTCTGGAAAATGACACAGTTCACCTTTAAAGGTTTGTAAGATCTGTAGCTCTTCATTTTGTGTAAATAAAACCCCTCCCAGAGCATGTCAGGACAAACGCTTCCATTTATTCCTACATTCCTTATGAATATGCTGATTCTTGTCTGTTACAGTGCAGGAGTATAATGAGAACATGGTGATACAGATTGGTTTCTGTACCTGAGATCAGTTCTAACTGCTCCTGTAATCATTCTTAAAGAATAATTCACACAAGAATAATAACAGTCATTTTTTAACCTGTATGGTTTATTATGGTGCTGTTGTGATCCACAGACAAACTATATGGATTTAAAATGACATAAGGGTGAGTAAATAAACTATTCCTTTCACTCTTTGTACAAATTCTGTTGCTGTGTTGCCGAAGCGAGACATAAAAACATAAAAACACAAACTATTTTACTCCTCTGAATGTAATAAACCTCATTGGTTGTCATTTACAGAGGGTGGATTCCGAGCAAAAAAAATCTTACCTCTGATTGGTTGGAGGAGGGGCGTGGCAGCACCTCACCCTGTGTGATCGCCCCCTGTCGTTCCTGGACCGCATTGCCCATCCTAACCTGATCCATTCATACACAGTGGAAAACACAGGGGGCTGTCACAGACACCAACACGCTCAGAACTGTCTCTGGCAAAACACAAGACAAAGATAATCAAGTGTAAGTTAACAAGTAAATAAGAAAATCAAGAGGAAGTTAACAAGTAAATAAGATAATCAAGTAAGTGTCCCGCATAAAACTAACTAAATATCATAGACCTAGTATTATAAAGCTACTTACAAGATTCTTAAAAGCTTCTTTCTTTTTGAAAATAAATGAAGCTCTGACTCCTAAAACCTGTCCAGAAAATATCCAGCTCATATTTTAATAGAAAAAAAAAAGAAATTAAATTTATCTCAACTTAAGATAATTTACATTTTATAATTATCATGACATTATTCAGCATGTCATCCCTCTCATTACCACAATACAATGTTTTCTAATAACTGCAACGCAGATAAAACTAAATATTATTTAAATGATAAACTATTTGTTCATTATGGCAGTCAGTGGCAGTCAAAACAAGAGACTAAAGAATTACTTATGAAAAATAATACAAAACATTAAAGAACAAAACATTAAGACAAATGTGGGTCATGAGAATTTAAAATTGTCCTTTGTTGTCATGACAATAAGATCACTGCTCATTTTGTTCCAGGAAAAAAACCATGTTCTTAATGCAAAATATATCATTTATTTTTTATTTGATGTTGAGGTGACCTGTATTTAAATCCTCCTGTCGGGCTGTTTTCACCTCGTGAGATTATATTTATTCAATATTTACATATTTAAAGCCATTTCATCGCAAAGCACCTTCAGTATACGTGACAAAAGCAGAATTAATCTCACGCGAGACGTTAAACAAACAGCTCTTATGAAATGCAAAGTACTTATGCAAAATAGAAATGAATTTGATCTGCACAAGCAGGTCAAGGAAACAGATCTGAGGTGTTGACAGAAAACCTTGGTAGGCGGCGGATCAAATAACACCTAAAAGGGTCACATACATTCACCTCTAATAATAGAACGCTGAATTATTCAGGGAACAGCCTCTGATAAGGACAACACGGCTCAATAAATACATATAACTTCCTTTATACGAGTCTAAATACGAGTCTTTCTGTTTAACACAGTGGTTCTCAAACTTTTTCAGCAGAGGACCCCTTGTTTAAGGTGAATCCTTTTGTGCCCCCCCACAAAAAAACTCGTGACGAAAACATTTTCAAACTTACGATCTTACTTTAAGAATTTTGGATTATACCAAAAACAAATGACTTCATACAATGCCGGAACATCAGTTCTCTTTGAAGCCGAATGTTTTCTGATGTTAAATATAAAAAATGCATATAATAAAAATATTTTATTATTTTTAAATATAAATACATAATATTTTACATAGGACAATTCTGATTGCATACAGGTAAAGGTTTTAAAATTTCCTAATCGAGAAATTTCTATGCGGCCCCCCTAGCGCCATCTGGTGGCCCCCCCAGTTTGAGAACCACTGGTTTAAGACACTTAGGCAGGAAAACAACTACAACACACAAATGTATAACAACTTCACATCATATATATTTGACATTTTTAATAGTTTAAGAAAATAGAATATTAAAATCTGACACACACTTAGCGTAAGTTATACTAGTTTAGCAGGTTACCCATTATCTTAGCGGATTTATTTGCTTCTCTTTCTGTTGGAAATTGGATGGTGACCAACTAGAATAGGTTTCAAAAACAGGGTTAAACAATAGGGATGATCTCATGGGGTTTGAAAGTCATGCCAGTTGCCCGTCAGGTCAGTGCTGTCTTGTAACTAAATCCATATTTGTTGATCCTGTAAATGTTTCATGGCTTAAAAACTCAAACATTTGCTTTTCTGTGAAATAACAGTTTTTTTATTTGCAACAATATCTTGTGATGGTCTTGGAAACATCACTGTGAATTGGGTTAAAAATAATAAACAATGATGGTATGTCTTATGACTGTCGGCACTGTTAAGCCCTGAGCGCTGTTCTCGGATCAGTTGAGGTCAGCTGTAAGCAGAAGCTTGGTGGGTAAAAGGTCTTTCACACTGACACACATTTAGCGCGGCACTTCACGTCTGAACAAGAGCACTCACACTCTCGTAGAGACACAACCTATAAATGCTTCAGGGCGTGACGCAAACCCTGTTCCAGTATTCCTGAACTCGGGCTAAAGGGAGAAACCTCA
>JAZGTI010020495.1:0-10344 GCA_036877585.1 Botia kubotai | reverse complement strand
CCCGGGGGGGTGCCCTTTTTTCATTTTCAACACATGCCCCTCACAAGGTCTGTGCACGGCCCTGGTTGCCATGACCCTTTATTATACAAATCAAATAATGTGACACTAGGTGACAGAAAAACAGGTTTTCTTCTTATTCACTCATAAAACCAGTAACAGTAATCAAATTGTACTGTACAATCATCACAACTGACTTGTACTATGTCCTGTGTAGATTTTTTACACAGAAAAACATTACGGAGGACAGTGTAAAGCAGCTTAAGTAAATATTTTGTGTGCAAATAATGTCTGGTATGTCAGTCTGTGGTACAGAAAAAGAGCAGTGCACTGACCCATGCTGGAGCTGATCTAGATCTATTTGCCTTTTCTTCATGAGACACGTTGCACACACAATTTGCTTCCAATTCTTCCTTTCTTAGTTAAACATTTGTTGCTAATGCTGAGACATTTAACAGAGATGTGGGTGTGTGTTGTGTGTTTGTAGGAACTGGCGTCTTTGGGTTTGGACAGAGCAGTCTGCCCTGATGGCTTTGGGCCTCAAACGTGGAGGGTGAGTATAATTACCTGCTCATATTCTACTTTAATGGTGTTTTACCAGTTTACAAACCATTTAACAAGTTTAAGAACTGGTAGCATCTCAGGTATTTTCCACTGCAGAGTCATTTTGTGTTGTGATTGTAGTACACTAGAAGAGAGGGCACAGCGTCTGTTCAGCACTAAAGGCAAATCTCTGGAGTCTCTGGACCCCTCTCTCTTTGTCAAAAACCCCAAAGCCAAGGGACCAAAGAAGTGAGTGTGTGCACCCCTGGAAACTTCTGGAATAAAATACTGTTCAGATTTAAAATTCAGAGACTTAGGGGTTGTATTTGCAGAGACTTAGAGCGCAACAAAGAAACAGCTTTTCTGGAATCTCAGATCTATGAATACATGGAGATCCTGAGGGTAAGATGTGTCAGTCTGTCTGGTGTTGAGTGGTATGATCCCATGTGATGTTCAGTATTGTCCTTTGTAAGTAGTGATGTTGCTAAGGCTGCCATCGCTGTTACTACAGTTCATATGTTAAAACAAACATTGTGCTACAAATACTGATACTTCATATCATGCATGAGGAGAGGTGAGCTATTACTTTGATAAGTGATGTGCAATTTATGGGACTTAAGATTGTTCACATGAAGTGCAGTAAAAACAGACATAGACTGATGATGAAGGAGGGACACAAGTATTTAGAGACCAGAATGTTATATCTAATACTGTTAGGCTAATTTATTTACTTGGGATATGTAGCAACCACCTACAACTACACAGAAAACCCAAACGGGCACCAAAGCAATGCTTTGGTGCCCACAACACCATAGTACCAGTTTCCCACTGTTTTAAGTTTTAATCATATGTTTGCTTCTGAAAAACATTTGTTTTTCCAAACGAGCCCAAAATTAGCCCAATGACCACAGCCCAAATATCAAGTGAATATGTCACTCCTATACCTAAAATACCCATTTAACAGTAACTAATTTGCATTACACAATTTGATTTTGAAGATCACCGTTAGTAGTAAGCAGTAGAGTAAAATATTTTAAAACAAGCATTTAAGTCAAATAATGTTAATGCAATATGTCAAATCGTTAACCTGTGGAAAATAAAATAACCTGCGGCAACAACCTATAGCCCAGTTCTGTGGGAAAACCACAGATTTGGTAATATTGCAATGCTTTTGCATTCTTGCACAAATTTGGTCTGGTAATTTTGTATGTAATTTTCAGGCATCGGGGAGCCACTATCAATATGTGGGGTATTGAAATCGCGTTCAAATGCGAATGTGAACTGTGACGCTTGTCCTGTCAGTCATTACTGTCCTCACATGGCAAGCAGGAGCACCGTAACGGGGGTGAGGATTAGGACGATTCTAAGGCCCTGGTCACACAGTGGGCCGAGCAGAACCCCATACTTAGGCGTATGATTTTGGTATTTAAATTGCCTCTTTGCACAATAATCTATTAGGACGCACGCTATGATGAAAGCACCCCTCTGTACCAAGAGCGTGTGTGTCCCCTTAAGACGTTTGCAGGTTATTCAGAAACACGGCATTTCACAGACCCGTTCTGAACTTCACGCATTATTCAGGTAGATACCAAGACTTAAGAGATGGTGCAGCCAAAATCAGGATACCAAAAGAGAAAAGAAAAGCACTAAAGAGAGGAGAGAGTGAGACAGGAAAGACAGCTAGTCACCCGGTTTTACTCACCCCGATGTTTATCCACTGGAAGCTGTAACAATATTTCCATGCAATTGAACAATAGTAATAGTGCAGCATTCATAAAAAAATAAAAAAACCACCAAGGAACAACAAAACTGCTCTCAAGGTTCAAGGTTTTCGCAGCCTTGGAACAGTTTTCTGTAAGGAATCAATCGAAATTGCCGAATGTTACGCTTATAGTTATGTAAATCTGCTTTAATTATCATGGGTAAGTTTATGAAATAAGTGATATAATAACGTCTGATTTGTGAGTGAATGGTTTGAGTTGGTTCGTTTCAATGAATTGTAGAAAACCATTGATAAAATTAATCAACTAACACACTACCACTACCTCTACTTCTACTTCTTTTATTAAAAAAAAACCTGGCTTCTTACACAGTGTTGGAATACCTAAGACCTGTTTATAGCACTTATTCATTGTTGCTCTTATAGTTAGTTAAAGTTCTTATAGTTATAGGTAGTTAAATTGCTTCCTTGTCCTCATTTGTAAGTCACTTTGGATAAAAGCGTCTACTAAATGACTAAATGTAAATGTATGTAAAACTAGTCTGAATGATTCATTCACAAATAGAATTAATTTTTCTCCTGGAGTTCAGTGATCCTGTCGCTGTTCGTGTGTGCTGGTGTGTGAGAAAAGCATGCCATTTGGCACTTGGGAAATAATTATGAGACATTAAGAAAGTGTTTCATTAGTGTTTCTGTATGAGAGAGACAGTACAATGGTGTTAATTACTTGTGCTGTTTACAGTATATAGTTATTTGTACATAGTTATAAATGCATAGTTTTAGTTAATTTAATAAACTGTTCAAATGTAGTTCTTTATTGTCTTTCATTGAATATGCAATAGTTCCAGTGCTTATTGATATTGATTGTTGCTACATGTGGCAAGAAGATAATTGGAGGATGGGGCCTTGAGGCCTGGAGTACAAATTAGCCAGGGGGCTATGGCGTTTAAATAGACTCAAAAGTCGCGCGCACGAAATCCACGAGCACGCGATTGAAGCAAGCGCGCAAAACAGATCCACGAGAGGAAAATAACAACGCGAGAGCGCATCTGTGCACCCGCGAGCGCGCAGAACAGTACTTACGAGCGAAAATGAATAGTGGCGAAAGCCCCTGTGCTTAACGCGCACAACTGCACATGAGCGCTCGCGCGACTACTCAACACTCGCTCGCTCCTCGAGTTGACTTTTGACATTTTGAGGGCGGGGCAATGACTTTTGTCTACCCATTAGACTTTTAACATTATTCATTTAATATCTTAATTTTAGATTATAAAATGCATGTCATCAAGCCATTACTATATATTATCTACTGAGCGTCTTTTAACACTAAACCAAAATTATCAGACCAGCCTGGAGTATCAGAAAACTGGAACAGCTTAAACTAATTATAATAAAATCCATTTCTGAACACTTTTAGATAACTGTAGATATTGCTGTTACCTGTTTTGTTTTGGGAATGTCGGATTTACCTACCTTTCTGTTTTAACATAGTAGTTTAAAGAGTTTAGAGCAAGTAAAATATATGGCGTTACTTTACTGACAAACGTCGAGAGTGCATTATTGTACTTTAAGCATGAGGGCAGGATTCACGATTGAAATGGGCTTATTTGAAGTGCATGCACACTCTGGGCTAGAGCAGAGAGATTCATAAAGAGAGCAGCGTGACCCTGAGTGCGCTGTCACTACCTGATCTGATTTTTGTTGTAGAGCTGTTGCCACTACAAACTCCCTAAATATTAATCTTGTACATGTAAATTCATACTACATTAATTGTTGATTTAGTAAGCGGCCCTGTAACATTCACTGTTCTTGTTTTTGGTCAGATCAGTGTTTTACTATGAAATAAACCGTAAACCCGGAATACAGAGGTTAAATGTATGTGATCTATTCAGTGTGGGTGAGGGTCAATGTGTCCGAAGTTCTGTGGGACAGAATTCCTACACTTATTAACACACCCATACACTCCTGTTCCACAAGGACTGAGTTCTTTGGGAAAATAGGGGAGATTAAGTCAAGAGAATGAGTAAGAGAAGAGAAAAATCCAGGACTGATAACTACCATTACTGTTTTGACATGATTAAAAAAAAATTGTCAACTTCAGTTGTAATGGTGACTAGTCGATTCAATTGTAACAAACTAAAATATAACTGGATATTCAAACATGAAATAATGGTATCAGAATTAAATTAATTTTGGGGCTTGGTTAAAATAGACAGAAACCCACGGCACCACTCACTGTACATCTCGCAGTCCTCTCATGACATACGAATGCCCCCAGCCTTGGCCCATTGTTGAGGTTCTAAAATGCTTAACATGGCTTAATGTTCTAAAACAACAACCAGGACAAACAAAAAACTCATTTGTCTCACATTTCTCTAGCCATTAACACATTTAATTCACCGTTAAGGCCTAATTTTGTGTGTGTGTTGTCTTTTCTCCCCATAGGGAACCATTATAACGCTTAACATAACTTGATGCGTTAAGACAATGATACAAAAGGCCAAATTCAGTATACATTTTATTAATTATATAAACTTCAATTAGACGAAGATGACATCACACACCTTGTAGTTCATTTGTCACATTTATGCTATTCATACTTTATGCATATTGTCTTTAATAATGTATATATGAGGGTTTGTAAAGTGATGTTCTTTATTAAACTGCTTTGAATGAATGTATAAAAAAGTATATTTACAAAACTTTAAATTGAGTGAGATAGCTCCTAAAATGCAGGGATATTTTTTTAAATGTCTTTCTACAACGACTCATACAAGCTCTGCCCCGAAAATTCACGGCTAGGGTGCCATTTGGGACAGCCCTTCAGTGTAAACAATAGATCAGCGGTGCACAATCCTGCTCCTGGAGGGCCACTATCATGCTGCTGATGTTGTGAAGAGGCAATCACTCTGACTTCGGACATGCTTGTAACAGTGCACAACATCAGTTGTGTACATCGCAATAAAATGTCATTATAAAATATATGCAGCAAAAGAATACGTTTTTAAAAGGTTTTCTTTATTTACAGCAACTTATTCAACCTCCTATAGGGAAAGATGGCAAAAAAGCTGTCTGTAGTGGAGAATTTGAGAAAAATGTGCAGCCTTCTTTTTGGTAGCTTTGGTACTTAACACAATGCGTTTGACTAATTTTAGACAATATTATATTATATTATACCCCCACTAGCCAGCTTCTTTATCCATTTACAGGAATGGCAGTTCTTTAGGAAAATAGGGGAGATTAAGTCAAGAGAATGAGTAAGAGGAGAGAAAACTCCAGGACTGATAACTACCATTACTGTTTTGACATGATTAAAAAGGAGAGATTAAACTTCAGTTGTAATTGTGGCTAGCCAATTTAATTGTAACAGACTAAAATATAACTGGATATTCAAACATAAAATTGATTTGAATTGAAATTGAATTAATTTTGGGGCTTGGTTAAAATAGACAGAAAACCGCTGCACCACTTACTGTACATCTCGCAGTACTCTCTCGCAGTACTCGCAGGACATAAGAATGCCCCCTGACCCAGCCCTGGCCCAAGCCCCATGCACTCATAAGTCATCCAGTAACAATACAAGACTGTAAATAGCCATTATTCCATGATACACATTAACTAAAGCTGCCTTCATAAAATACCGCTATTGACTAGATTTATGAGAGGTCAACTAATGCATTAAAATGTCAAAAAAAATTAATCAACTTACTGCTAAATGTGTTTTGAAAACACTGAAATGAAGGAGTTTAGTTCTGGAACTATGCTGTGTTTGGAACTATTGGTCGTTCCTTTTCACAAGTTACTGTCACATTCCATTCTTCCAATGGCAGTCTACGCAAGTGTCGCAACTCTCTTTTCCAATGACTCTTGGCAGGGAGGCTCATGTGGTGGGGTCCCCCAAACATTTGGATGCAAACAAAGCTAAAGCTTATTTTTGAAGTGACTGAACTATTGCCTACCAGCGAGAGGTCTTTGTCTAAACTAAAACTAATAAAAACTGCCTAAAAAGCACAGGGAGCCAGGACAGACTTTTTGAACTAGCAATTCTGAGCACTGAAAGCCAGCACATATGCCAGACAGACACAATAGACATTCTGAAGGCCCTAACACTAATGCAGAAAAACGCTACGATAAAGGGGTGTTTTAGACTTGTGCCTCTGGCCAGGTGTTACAAGTTACAAGTGGAGTTTGTCATTTTAACCATTTACAAGTACATAGTGAAACGAAACAATGTTTCTCCAGACCTAGGTTCTACATAAGACAAACACTGAACATCAGATACACAAGGGCTACATAATTTAAACATAATATATACATAAAGTGCACAAGTGCAAACGTGCAGACAGCACAAGACAGTACAAAGACTATTGGGACAGACTATAAGCATAGTAAGTCCCAGTGCAGCGTCAACCAGTACACAGTTCTGTAAGGAAAAGTAAACCTGGTGACAGTAACAGCTGTAAACAAATGTAAGCATAAGTGTTAACAGTAAACATACCAGATGTGCAAAAAGACCTGTAGAGGGTGGGGAATGCCAAGTTGTGTGAATATATAAGTTTGTGTGTGTGATCCTGCAGTCCAGTTACTGACTACTGAGCAGCCTGATGGCAGCTATTGTACAGATGGGAAAAGCTATTGCCCAGTCTGGTTTTAAGGGACCGAATGCTACGGTACCGTCTGCCAGACGGTAGGAGGGTAAAGTGTGTATGGGAGGGGTGTGTGGGGTCATCCACAATGCTGGTGGCTTTGCGGATGCAGTGTGAGGTGTAAATGTTCGTGATGGAGGGAAGAGAGACACAGATAATCTTCTCAGCTGTCCTCACTACCCGCTGAAGGGTCTTGCGGTCCGAGATGGTGCAATTTCCAAACCAGGCAGTGATGCAGTTGCAGAGGATGCTCTTGATGGTCCCTCTGTAGAACGTGGTGGGGATGGGGAGATGTGCTTTCCTCAGTCTTCTTAGAAAGTATAGGCGCTGCTGGGGTGCTGCTTTCTTGGTTATGGAGCTGGTGTTGAGCGACCAGGTGAGGTTCTCCACCAGGTGAACACCAAGGAACTTTGTGGTCTTGACAGTCTCCACAGAAGAGCCGTAGATGTTCAGTGGAGAGTGGTCGTGGTGTGCTCTACCATCTCTTTAGTTTTGTCTACGTTCAGAGACAGGTTGTTGGGCACCAGGCCACTGCACCTCCTCTCTGTATGCTGACTCGTCATTCTTGCTACTGAGACCCACCACGGTTGTGTCATCAGCAAACTTGATGATGTGATTCGAGCTGTGCATTGCTACACAGTCATGAGTCAGCAGCGTGAACAGCAATGGACTAAGCACACAACCCTGAGGGGCTCCAGTGCTCAGTGTCGTGGTGTCGAAGGTGCTGTTCCTGATCTGGACTGACTGAGGTCAGGAAGTCCAGGATCCAGTTGCAGAGTGTTTAGGCCCAGCAGGTTTAGCTTTCCAATCAGGTGCTGGGGAATGATTGTGTTGAATGCTGAACTGAAGTCTATGAACAGCATTCAAACATATGTGTCTTTATTGTCCAGTTGGGTGAGGGCCAGGTGGAGGGTGGTGGTGATGTCATCATCTTTTGAGCGTTTAGGGTGGTAAGCAAATTGCAGAGGGTCCAGAGAGGGGGGCAGCAGGGTCTTTATGTGCCTCATGACGAGCCACTCGAAGCACTTCATGATGATGGGTGTGAGTGCAATAGGACGGTAGTCATTGAGGCAGGACACTGAGACTTCTTTGGCATGGGGACAATGGGGGTGGCCTTAAAGCACTTTGGCACAATGGTGCTGCTCAGGGAGGTGTTGAAGATGTCTGTGAAAACATCTGTCAACTGTGTCCTAACTCTGACCTGGAGGGACACTGTCTGGAAGACTTAAGCTCCAAATTGCCTGAGGCTAACCTGCCTTGATTTTTCTAATCTGGTTAGTAAGACAACTCTGCAAGACACTGGCCCTCAAGGAATGGGATTGGGCACCCCATAATAGAGACTCAGCTATCGGCCTATCAGACCATCTTTCTGCTTCACACTTACCTAAATCTGAGTACACAAGACACCCCCTCCTCTTCCACCAAATAAATAAGACACGCCGCCTTCAGATATAATTTAAATGAGTAATGATTTGATAGTATTTCAGCACCTACAGGGAGACAAGGAGCCGAAAGTGGTCAGGTAAATGTAGATTAAGTAATCTGGTAACCAGTGAGACAGCAAGTTCAAAAATAGTATTTCACAGTCTTCTTGTCTTTGACGTGGGGGGTGAAATACTATCAAAACACCTATTTAAATGATAACTTATGTTGAGTTGCATTTATATCTGTTTTATTATGCTTATAAAATATTTCTCTCCCTTAAAGTACAAGTTTACATTTACATTACATTTATGCATTTGGCAGACGCTTTTATCCAAAGCGACTTACATTGCATTATACTATACATTGTTTCTAAATATGGGCAATCCCTGAAATCGAACCCATGACTTTGGCATTGTTAACACTATGCTCTAACCACTACAAAAAAAAAAAGCTGTTTTCCACTCATCCCTCTCTTTGATACAAACCAGATTGTAAGCACTTCTTAGATCTAATTTAATGAAATATTTAGCACAGCGAAGTTGTTTGAGGGCCACAGGAATGAGAGGAAGCAGATAATGAAATTTGATTGTCACATTGATAGTCAATACATGGCCTCAGTCCCCTGTCCTTCTTTTTAACAATAAAGAAGCTTGCCGAAGCAGGTGAGTTGGATGGGCGAATTAAACCTTTAGACAGCTCTTCTTCGATATGCTGCTGCATGGCAGCGGACTCAAGTTGGGACAAGGGAAATATACGGCCCTTGGAGGGAGTTGCGGCCGCTATAAGATCAATGGTACAATCTATGGCTCGGTGCGGTGGTAATTATGAAGCTCTTTGTTTACTAAAAACTATGGCTAGATCAGAATACTCAGAGGGGATATCAGACTGTGCAGTCGGTGATTGCTTGGGGGAAACTAGAGTACTGAACACAGGAAATACTTTTTTTTTTTTTTGGATTTATTTTGAATTTTGAATTAACAAGACATTTTACACCCTTTAACAAACATGGAAAAAAAAGTGACAATACCAAAACACAATAAATAAATAAATAAAGGGAGGGAAAAAAACAAAACAAAAAACAAAAAAAAACAAGTAAATAAACAATTTGCGTATACCTACATATGTACAACCATCCTGATACTCAAACTACAGATGAAAAGGGTTACAGGCTGATTAACCAGTAAACATTATGTAGAAGGGTTGGCAGGGGTGATCAGTCTAGGTCCAGCTGAAGCGTTTTAACATAAGTGAGAAAGGGCTTCCAAATTTTCGCAAATGTTCTATTAGGCCCTTGTAAGGAGTGCCTAATCTTCTCTAGTTTCATAAAGAACAGTGCATCCTTCATCCACCGTGCGTGGGAGGGTGGCTGAGGGCTCTTCCAATTTAATAAAATAACGCGCCTAGCCAGCAATCAAAACCACACCAAAGAGGCCAATAATAGGTGATGGTGCTATGTCTACAGATGTGATGGCTGAAAGAGAACAAAATACTGACCCAAAATACTGAGACGTGGACAGGTCCAGAACATATGGGTTAGTGTGGCTAAACCTAAGTGACACCTGTCACATTCTGGGTCAATGGATGGATCGATCCGTGCAAGTCTACATTTCGACCAATGAACTCTATGGCTCTCTAGGTGGTGGAACTCTAAGGTGGTTACCTTACACTGAATAAGACAATGATGCACACAAATAGATGAGGAGTGGACCCTGTCTAAAACGGCCTCCCATGTATCCTGCTCTATATCAATATTAATGTCTGAAGACCAACTTAAGCGCAAACTGTCGACAGGGAGAGGCTGTATAGTGGCAAAGGTGATGATTAACTTAGAGATAGAACCTTTAGCATAGACATCAAGACATAGGATAGAATCAACTACAGAGGGAGGTGGGGCATTGGGAAAATTTGGAAAATTTTAACGAACAAAGTCACGTACTTGTAAATATCTAAAAAAGTGGCTTCTTGGAATATTATACAGAACATTTAGCTGATCAAATGAAGCAAATGTACCAT
>JAZGTI010020494.1:0-10585 GCA_036877585.1 Botia kubotai | reverse complement strand
CACTGAGCAGCTGATTTTACTGCATTGACAGATACTCAGTGGCTATAGATTAATATTTCTTTTTTATGTTGTCTGTATGCGTAACTAGTAAATTCCTTATTCTCTGATTTAGTGTTTTGGAAGGCAGCCATTTGTAGTCGCACGTAGCGTTCCTTCAGCGTCTAATGATTTAGAACGCTGTTAAATATCACCCCCAGACAGCCACTTTCACAAATGCCTGTTTCTAAAGATTTAACTTTGCATATATGATTTAGAGTAATGAGCTTTGGCTTCAGATAAGAAGAAAGCGACCTGAACTTGAGACAGAACACTTTCCGAGCAACAATATTTTTTGCCATTTTAAAGATCTTGTGAAGGTCTTGACTCCATGCCAGGTTTGATCTTTATCTATTTAATTAGTTTTACATGTAACCTCAGTTAGACGTCATGGAGTTTTATTCAGATTTTAATTTGATTTATACTGTAACACCACTGCTTTACTGTCCTGCTATCTGGACTTGGTCTGACTGTTTATGCATCAGGGATTATATCAAGAAATGAGGAAAAACTGATGCTCCCCTAAGGGCCTCTACTGATCCTTTAGTAATCGCGTAGAGGCCTGGAGTTCCACAGAGGTGCCCAGACTCTCAGTGCATAAGAGGATGTGTGAGCTGTTTGTCATCCTGTGGGTTTATAAACTGATGGAGATCCATCTCACGCATTACATCTCCTCATAATAGCACGGCTCCCTCAAGACAGACAGATTGTCATTTTTTGTCCTCGCTCTCTGCCTCCTTTACTGTTTCTCTGTTCCGTAAAGCTATTATGTCATTTTGTAAATCTGATTGCTTGGTAATCTCCCATGTCCTAGCAACAGGCATTCCCAGAGGAGCTTTGGTCGTTTTGTCATGCTCTCCGAGAGATGAGGATAGGGTGTGTGCGTGTGTTACCCTGTACCTGTCTTTGTTCTTGTCTGTCTGTGGTCTCGTAATGACTGGAGCCCTGCGGAGATCACATAACTCAGAGAGAAGATGTTGATCAAATGCCAAACTTTGTTTATTTATAGAGCGCACATTAACCCTGACTTCCAGACAGCTGCAAGGAGCAGACAGCTGGAATAGAGCATAATGTACTGATCCAAGGTCGGTCTGCTCTGTTCTGGTGTCGTTTTAAAACATTATGAAGAGAAAAGTTCATGCTGCCCACAGATCTGGGAACAGCAAATCTGTTGCTTTCTATCCATCTGTTTGCTCAATTCTCTATCTTCATCCCTTTCCTATTCTGTTATCACCCTGGCCAAGAAACTATTTATCCTGCTCATTTCTCTGCTCATCCTTCCTACTGTTTTCTCATTACCTCTTTCAAACACCATCGCACACACCTATGACACACACACACAAACACCTGCATAAGCACAAAGGCACAAATTCAAAATGCTCCAAACAATGTGATGACTAGCAGATGACTCTTTTTAGATGGTTACCATGGAAACCACAGAAACACCACAAGCACACTCGCTCTGTCATGTTTCAGGTATAGGGGGTTTGATGCTGGGTTTGTATGCGAGTGGCACTTAGTGGAAACGGGTGCATTACTTCACCTGGTTTTTGAAAGTCAGGGCATCTACAAGTGAGGGCAAAATTGGTCCAACACTATCCCATTACAAGCATACTAACAGCCTAATGTTGGTATTTTAATAGATTTATCACTTTAGTTCACTCTCATACTGGTGCTTTACTGTAGACCAGTGAACGATTATTTATGTATGACCAAAACTCCAAAAAGAATGTGCAAACCATCCATGTCCAGCACAGACAACATATAAAGACGAGCAAATAAGAGATTGTAATATATACAATTTGTGAATCATAATTCATTAAAATCATTTTGCAATAAGGGTATTGATATAAAATTGTAAAAATCGATCCCTGCTCATTCCCACCCTTAGTCGGCTGCTGAGCTGTAAGGCAAGCGAGTTGAACTGTGGGTCTCAACATCGCCCCCCACAGACAAGGGAGTTTAATTGCAAACAGTTAGTTACAATTGCATTGGGGATCTCCTGTTCACTCCATCTTGAGGAGGACAAGTACCACCCTGTATCCCCTTTATCAGTGTCCTGCTGATGGATCTTCCTTCATTTTTCTGTTGTTGTTAGAAATGAAGTCTCATTTATTCATTCACTGTTCATGTTTCACAGTCAGCGCATGTTTGCACAGTTGTAAAATCTCTGTTTCTTTCTCATTTGTTCAGCAGAGAATCACAGAGGGGTTCAAGTTTCTCTTCATAGACGATTTGCTTTGTCTGTGTGTGTCCGCGTGGTTGTTAATATTGTTGCTGCTAACAGAGATTTACTTTGTAAGGAAATATAATAACTTTCTTAATAGATTTCTTATTATGGTAAATTCAAACTTCTCACAAAGCTTCGTCTCTCCTTGCTAAGCTTTAGATTTTTGACAGTTTAGTTTTTAGACATTGTTCTGTGTTCATGACCGTTTGTAATGAACCATCATGTTTTTCCGAATGATGGGTTGATGTTATATTAAAGAGACAGATCATTAAACATTTTTAAAAATACAGTTGTTATTTAGTTCTCATGGCTGGAACGTTATATCGACCAATCAGCATACAGAACCCGAACTATTGGTTTTAAATTGTTAAGTTAAAATGTTGATTTAGGTGTAACATTTAGATTTATATGTAATATTTAAGTATGATTCATGATTTAATTAACCATAAATTATAAACATTTGTGCAATAGATTACAGTATATATGGCATTGTAGGTTGTCATCAAGTCAAAATTTGGGCACATGTATAAGATTGTCTTTACCCAGAATCCTCTTAATCCTGAGAAGCTGAGGGCTCATTTGGTATACAGCCCACAGAAAGCTGAGTGAATCTGCAGAGCAAACATTGTGATTCTGTGGTCTTAGTGCTGGTGTAATCACTGCTGCCTCAGAACCTCTAGCTTCAAACCTCTCACGCTTAGTTCTCTTCCATAACTGTGCCCTTGATCTGACACAGAATTTGTCCAACTGTATAATAGCGGGAGAACTGATCTTGGGTCATTGTTAATAAAAACATAATGCACATTCTATTGATGTTATGGGTATAGTAACTGATCCTGGATAAGTGTTTAAGAACATTTAATTGCACAGTCTGGAGAATGTTTGCACTCTTAAATTTAGATCTTTTCTCATTTTCTGTGGAGCAGCACATCTCCCAAGAGAGCTGGTGGGATTTTGAAGATGTTTATTTCAGATTCATGGTCTTTGAGAGTTAAGAACATGCTAATGAGTAGGAGCAGCTAAAAATAGCACATCCTAGCCCTTCTTCCTTTTGTCTCTCTCTCTTTCTTTTGCTCTCTTTTTCTCTCTGAAAGGAGAGATAAGTGTTTCGCTAATGTTTCTGACCTGTTGTGTATTTACCTCTCAGCATCTTTATGAGATGTTTAGCTTTCAAACAAGGCTTGCACGCAGACAAAAGCTTTAAATTATGTGTGTCTTGATAGAAGGACTGATAAATACGACTATTATCGCTGTCTGACAGAGCTTAGCACATACAGCGCTTCATATTCACTAGCAGGCCCATGGGAGACGATGGGTTCGGAAAATGGCACAGGCTAGAATTGTATTAGCCATTGCACTGAATGCAAAGATAACTGTGTCTTATCCTATTTCCTCTTCAGATATAATTCTGTCAGACAGGGTTGTTAGCGTTAGCGCTAGCGTGGCAGAGATCAGACATGTTCAGCCATTGCTTGGTATTAGCGATGTGACATTTCTTTCTATTCTCCCAGTAAACACAAGAGCATCGCCTAGATCTTTCTGCAAAACAGTGCATCATCTGGAAAGCCTTGTGTTCCGTTTTGTGCATCACATTTGTGTGCATCTAATAAACAACTTCAAAAGAACAGATTCCCACACATTCAAAATCATACATGTCGTGTAAACATCTGCTTAGTGTTGTTCTAACACCCAACAGGGACATTTTAGTGATGTCCTGCAGATGAGCAAATACTCCGCAAATGACATCTTCCACATAAAAAAAACAAACACATCAAGAAGACTGTCTTTGTAGTGTATGTGTGCTATCTGCGCTGTTACATTTACATTTATGAATTTTAAAAGGCGCTTTTAAAAGTGACTTCAGTGTTTTCAAGGTATACATTTTTATCCGTTTTCCCCGGGTTCGAACCAGTGACTTTCGAATTGCTTAGCATGACCTCAGTGCGATTCTCAGCCATTTAGCCACTGGAAAAATGCATGATAAGCATTTTGTGTTGTGTTGTGGATGAGTCAGACAGTAATCTTTGCATGACATGGCTGAATACCTGATTACTGAAATGGACAGCTTATGATTTCAGTAATCTGGGAGTTTGGAATACACTGTTGGCAACTACCCATACAGCAGTCCAGGAGCGATTTGATTTTTGATACAAGACTTTGTGGATTTTAAAAGGGGTCAAATGTGGTAAAGGCTCATTCTAAATCCACTCCGGTCCATCAGAGGCTTTCCAGTTCTGATAAAAGCTTTGAAAAAAGTAAAATTTAGCTAAATGTAATGTTTCACTAAATTATTAAATATTATGTATTATAGAATATTAAGAATATTCACAGAATCGCTGACATAACAGGAAGCAGTGAAGAAAATACATTGTTCATTTCTTTTTCATCAGTAAAAGTCAAGCGAGTCACCACTGAGATAATTTCTCTGGAGTTCAGTTAACCAGACGACAAACTGCAGTAACCACATACTCAGACCTTCCGATTCAGAGTGTGTCCACCTCCGTGAACCTCTTTCATTCTCTGCCTCGTATTTCTTTCCCTCCTGTGTGTCTAAAGGTTTTTTTACAGAAACATGCTCTTACACTTCTGATAGTAAAACCTGACATTACCTATATATAATGGGGACCAGTCAACAGTCCTCATGAGGACAGTGGCTTAATAAACATACTAATTAATTCATTTATTAAAATTGCAAAAAAAAATTCTGGGAAAGTTAGCTATAGCAACAGTTTAAGTATACAGTCCCCACCAAAACAGTCAGGGCTGTAATATAGGAAAAGTCCAGTTTAAGTTATTTAATGAATGGTACTTACTGTTTTTGTATATATAGTATTTAAAGGGATATTCAGAGTTAAATACAAAATAGGATCTATAAACTAAAGTTAAGCCATACAATAATTTTTACTTACCTCTCACGTCTCAGAGGTGCAAAATGTTTCCCCAAAAAGTATTTAGACACTTTTCAGGACACACTCCAATAGTCTCCCATACTCCCACACAGTCTCACATAAAAATGTATTAATGCTACTGCATTATATAAAAAAACTCAAGCCAAGTTGCATCCGAAAACAAATGATGCTCAACTTTTTCTCAGAACTTGCACTCACTTTTTTGCTGAATAGAATTCATTATCTATTATATAGAAAGATCTATCATCTCTTTATTTCTTCAGTACCTATTCTCTCTGAGCAGATAAGACTGTATTTCCAATTTAATTGACTAATAATGTCTTTTTAATATTTGTATAACTGTTGACTATTTACTGTTTGCTCTGCACCTCCTCTCAGGGTCTTCTGCTCACATTAGTATTTTCAAGTATTTTCAGCAGCCCTTCCCTTTAAAGCTAGAAATCGTGATGTTTAAACAAGCCCATCATTTTATGTGCTTTTACTAAGGTGAATCTGAGAGCAGGTTTTCCCACATAATCTTCTGCACTGACTGATCCTGGCCAGAAGTCATGTTTGATGTTTGAATTGAATAGATGCTGGTAAATCTAATCCATCAGTCACACATTCACTGTCATCATTTCCACCCTATTTAAAATTTCAGTGATGTCATTTATGCCATACTGACAAATATGAATTGCATTGCAGTATTTAACAACAATCAAACCAAGAATTTTGTAATATTCATTTTTGTCATTATTTTGTAATAATGTTTTTCATTTCTGTGAAATGTTTTTTTTTTGCTACAAAAAATGGTGTTTGTTCTTAAAAATAAATGCAGCTTGGTTTTATCACTTATTATATAAATCTGAAATATTCCTATATTTTAAATATGGCTTAAACATTCTGATGTGTTTTTCTACTTGAATCTTTGTGGTTCTGGCAGCTATTAGCACGTGTGTATTTGGATGGTAGCAATGGCGTACAAGACACAGTGAAAAATGGAGCTCTGTGTGAACCAGAATGCATAAATATTAACAAGCGCTAAGAAAATGACAGTAAAAGTTGTAAGGAAGCATGGGGAGATTGAAAAGTTAATCTATGCATCCTCAATAATGCATACGTCAAGATTAAAGCTTTATGGATTATAAAAGACCCTCACTCTCTGTTCCTCCCTGCGTACACATACATATACACACACTCATATCTGTCATAACTGAGAATAACAATGATGTAATCTTCTTTTACAATTGCTATTTCAGGCTGATCTCACACCAGATCTGTTTATAACCTCAGAATACACACACACCTGTTTTACACTCCAAGAGTGTCACTTCTCTAACAAAGGTGTTTTATCATTTCACATTTCTCACACAGATATTTATCTTTAATTAAAGTCTCTGATGTCTTGAGGGAAGGTGTGTTGTACCGTGAACGGCTGGCAGTAACTCTGTCTGTTATTGGCTGATCTGATAGAACGACACCCTTCGGTATTATACTGACAAGCTCCAAATTACCTTTTGTTTTACTATTAATAGGCAGGAGTCATTAGCTCACCATTAAGTCATTGATTCTTCATTAAGTGTGTGAGGCCAGCCTGTGATTGTCAAACTTCAATTTTACTCACAAAAAAACACTGAAATTCTTTGAGACTATAAACCTAAACGCTATAAATTTTCAGTTCCTTTAAATTGGGTCCACATATTACACACATTAAATACACATAAAACACATAGGCTAATAGATGAGCACTATGAATTTATGAAGACTATGTATCTGTCCTCTGCATTTTTTCTCTTATAATTTTATCTGTTTAATTTAAAATCTGTTTTAAATTAAATTAAATTAAGCCTGTCCTAAACTTGCTTTTTATATTGGATAGTTAGTAGAGTTATAGTCATAGTCATCGACTCAAACAAAATGAGAAGAGTAATCCAGAACAAAATGCTGTCATTACAGTCATTTAAAATACAAATATAACACATTTCCTCATACATGTATTACAGAGAATCAAAATTGTCACAGATTCAGTCTGGAGACTGAATCTGTGTAAATGTATTATTATAGTCTTATCTACTAGCACCAGTAGTGGTTTTCTGTAAAACGTAATGAAACTGTGAGCGTACATCCACGTACTATATGTGTGATTATGCGCAGCTCTAAACAGTGTAATTTATTTCAGATCAAAAGATTTACTCTGCTTTACCCTCCCCCACACATAATCCATTCATATAGGTAATTCCAAGAAAACTCACATGTATTTATTTTTTGGATTAATACTAAGCCATGACTGCAGACACACACATACATACAGTATTACTGCAATAGTAGAGCACTAACAATAGATAATAATCAAAGAAACTACACTACTGCCACAGAATGCAAAAACAGCTCAGAGCTGAAGCCAAACTGAGAGAGAGAGAGAGAGAGAGAGAGAGAGAGAAAGGGAAGTGGATAAATAGAACAGTCAGAGAAGAAATGTCTGTCCAGTCTAACTGAGATAAAAGAGCTGAAACTCAAACAGTCGTTACTTTCTTTCATATAAAATGCATGACAGAGACAAACAGAAAAGAAGGCATTTGAGAACGAATGGTTTTCAGCAGGTTAGAATACTGAGAGCAATAATAGCAGGTAATAGTGGTGATTCTGTTTAAAAGAAACTGGAGACAGTTTGTATTCTGTGTTTACCGGCCTGACTGGAGCACCATTTCCAAAACTTGTAAATATCCGGTTACTTTCTATACTAATATATATAAGAGACGAACTATAGCAGAGAAAGATATTGTTTGTGTTTGAATGTGAGTTTACCAAGCAGTAGTTTGGAACAAATTTATTTCTAGAAGTTAGCTAAATATAACACAACCTCCTTTTAGGGACATTTAAGAATGTCTTATTTAAGAATGTTCTAATTTCGAAAAACAATTCACAAATAATATAGCTGTTTTAAACATTTTTGGTTTAAAACAGCTAAGATACATAGATAACTAAGTAAAGGTGTGTTTTGGGGTTTGGATATACTTGGGATTTTCTTTTTGTGCTGACAAATAAAGTAAAACATAAAACTGTTTTGTAAATGGCCTGACTGAAATAAGCCATTTTATATTTCTCTGTTTCATGTCATTTATGCAATAATACTGGTTGTATTATTTCTGCAAACACAAGGCACTGCTGATAAGGCCCCAATCCGTTTTGAAGCTAAACAAATTATAATTATAAAGTAATAATAGAACTATATTCACAAAGTGCCTTATATACAAGAAACTAGAAAGAGGTACAAACCAAAAGCAGAACAGAAGAGCTACAGTACAAGAGCAGATCATGAGGAATAAGAAAGCAAAATAACAAACAGCAAGACTGATGAACAGTTCAGAAGAATGAGAGAGAGTGAGAGAGACAGAGAGAGAGAGAGAGCGCCACTGGGAACTAAAAGGTCATGGCTTCCTGCAGAGAGAGATGGACAGTTTCCTGGACTCAATAACCTGTTGGTATTGCTCTCAGTACTGTGTGCTCTTACAGTCTGATAGGAGACTTGCTGTGTTTCTTGTTTTGGGATTCAGATTCCAATTCAATCTGAATTGCATTTGGATAGTGGATTTAATTTTTTTTATGTCAGATCTGTCATTTCTTATTGTGGAATTGTTGCCCAAGCCCAAGTCCTTCTCTCACATATTCTTTATCTTTTGAAGCACAAGATATGTTCTATGTTTCTCTCTGTTGTCTGCGCTGTTGAATCCTTGATTCTGATTGGCTGGTAGGCTTACTCACGTTTAGACAGAGACGAAGAGAAAGAGACAAACATTCACATACACTAAACCTATTGGTCAGTGCGACCTCATTACCTAATCTATAAAATAGTTGATTCTAAAGATGTCCTGTAAGCTCTAACTAGATGCTTTATCATCATTGTATAATGAGATAATAACTTAACGTATGGGTAAAAATGATGCTCAGCATTTAGGATGGTTTTGCACAATGAAATATAACCTCAAATGCGATCTCATAAAAACAAGATATTAGAATTATCCCTTGTGGAGAATTCCACTTTTAGGAGCAGAATGGTAGAATTCACCACAAAGGAGATTGAGTTTACACTGTGTGTATGAATACAGATGAAAACAATTGAATGGATTCCTGAGACTATGCCAAGCCATTTCAGGGCCAATTAGATTTATCAAAGCAGATTCGCTCTAAAGGCGGTTCATCTCCAGTGTGATCCAGTGAGAGTTTTTACCCAGCATTCATTGGTGGTCAGCAGATTAGAGTTTTTTATGAAAATCCTGAAAATAAGATCCCACCGTTCTCCTTCAGATATGCTGTCTGTCTGTTTTCTAGGTTAATAGGGGCCGGGTTCTATCAGATTTTCTCAATGTTCCCAGCACTGCGGTTCTGTTCCAGTCTGGTCTGCTGCCAGGACAGTCTGGGCTCTCTAAAGCCCTTGACTGAATTAGCCAACACATTTTGGTTAAATGTCAGTGTTAATCTATTCTGAGCCGATTGAAATCATTTCATAAAAATATCACCTGGGTGCAGCTGTTCGCGAAATATAAAAAAGGATTAAAATAGATTAAAAACCTGAGTGTGACAGTAAAACTGTTTGTTTTCGGAGACAATGAAAATGGCTAGCACTTAGCATTTCCACCTTTACGATTTCCGTTTTTTGGACCTTCTCCTCCTGAATTGTTAAGTAGGAACCATTAAACCTCCTTTGCACAGAACATGTCAATAAGGCAGAAGAAATAGTGAAGTTTGGAAGTGTGTGGACGTTTTGTCATTCCAGCATAAAAGCACAGAATCCTAACAAGGTTTAAGTTCTCACCTGGGTCTCGTCAACCGTAAGAGCTTCGACTTCAGTTACTCACTTCAATTTGATTACAATCCACAGCAATATTCTGCTGTCTGTCCTGCATTTTAATGGGTCCCTCAAAAGAAGGTTGAGGGTAGAAAAGAGATGGAGGAGGAAGGAGACAAACAGACTGGAAGAGGAAATGGTAAAAAAGTTATTTACAGCTGCTGATATTGACTCCTTGTCACTGGATTTCCAACCTCTTGACATACAGCAAACATGCTGGAAGTGTTGCTTGACTAGTCTTTGTTTTTTTCTGCCTTTACTATAAAATAAGATTTGTTTTTCCATGGCTGCAGAGTAAATTGATAACGTTGTATATTTGCACACGCTATTCATTAAAGAAATTATGCAAATCGAGTAATGGCCCAAGAAATTAGTGCTGAGTGCTTTTTGCACTGTGCAAATCCCCATCTTGCAGGCCTGATCTCAGTGCTCGATTATAATGGATCCAGAAAACGACCACAATTTGAGACACTTTTCCTCATCTTACCCTTGTGATCTGAGCCCCTGAATCACCTCTTTAACATGGCAAAAATGTGCATGACTCCCAAATTCATTAATGTACCAACATAATAGTTTTCATCACAT
>JAZGTI010020493.1:0-10585 GCA_036877585.1 Botia kubotai | reverse complement strand
ATTTCTAACAGTTTGCTTTGTATTTGTAATTGCATTTTTGTTTGTAGTTACATTAGTTTGCAGTTTGTATTCTTCTGTATTTAACTTCAGCGATTCAGTGATGGAAAATGAAAATGGACACCTGACAGTTTATATACATTTAATACTTTTCATCTTTCTGTGTAACAGTCCACCAGTTTCAGCTCTCTTACTAACCATCTCTGCCCATCCAGTGACTATCCACTTCCTTCATTCACTCTCCTGAGTCTCCTGTGTCTCATTGCTCTCCTCTATAGAAAATTGTAAACATATCAGGATTGTAGTCCACAAGCTTTGATCCTGTCTGGCCTCTGAGACAGTGCTGTGGCTTTGATCTGTTTTGGGATGGTGGTTCTGGAGTTAGGAATCAATAAAGAAGTCTCCGCTCTTTTGTTTGAAGATGAAGGGCAGCTGGTAAGATGACCTGCAGAAGGGTTTGGGTGTGAAATGAAGAAGGTGTGTGTATGGATTAGATTAAGGAGATCTAGTGCTTAAAGATGGTGCATTTACAGTCAGAAACAGTTACAATTATGGCACAATTGTTCTGCTTAGTGAAGAGGCTGTTTTGATGTGATGTGATGCAATAATAAAAATAGGCTTTTGTGGCAGGGTAAGTCATCTGCTTTCTGTCTGGGTCACAGCACTTAAAGCTGAAGTGTGTTATTTAATTTTAGTGTTTCTCAGACACTTTCTCCTGTCTCATCTTAATGTGCAAGCACACATACTGTAAACCATTTGTGGGCTGATTTTACTCAGAAACGTATAAACACTGTGATGCTGTAAAAACATCGCTGTCAGTTTGATCATACTGACAAGTCCAACATGGTAATGCTGGTCAACTGGTGGTTTAAGTTTTATCTGACCAATGGAAGATGGTGGCAGTGTTTGGAGAACTTTTTTAAAAACAATCAAATTTTGCTATTCTGTTTAGTGGAACCCACAACACACAATTTGAACCAAATCAAGCACAATGTTTCAAGCAAACATTTCAAAGGTTGTTCAGACACTTTCTGTTTGATGTAATGGGCTACCCCTGTGGTTACTGTGCTAGGACACCTGCATGAACTTTAAGGGAACTGTAAGTGTACTACTGTACATTCACTAAAACTGGCCTTGGGACGAGCTGGTTAAAAGTAATGGCAGAAATAGCAAAGTGAAGTCAGTTCTGAAGAAAGGTTGAGCATCATTTGTGTGCAGATGGTGCTTGGTTTGATAATTTGTTATGTTATGTAATGATGTGCATACATTTGTATCTTGGGACATGTCCATATACTTATTGTGGTTTCAGATTGTCCGTACTGTAAAGAAATGACGGATCCTGTATGTTTTTTCCCTGCAAAATGACAAGATCCCGACTGGTTTACGAGAGGAAATATGACACCCTCTGTATTCTGATTGACTGAAATTCCTTCGGTTTAGTGGATTGCAAACCATAGAAGACGTATTGGGATAGACAGGGTCTTCTTCATGCTTAGGTAACCCAAGAACTGTGTGTGTGTGTGTGTGTGTGTGAGAGCATGTGTGTAACCAGAGGTGATGCTTCTGTTATCACCTGATCTGCAGTCTTAACCAGGGGGCTGTCTGAGTGCACCTTAATTTACTTAGAGACAGGATATAGTCTCTCAGCGTACGAGCCGTCCACACCCTGCCTCATGTGGTACACTCAGTTCCTACTTAAAACCTAACACACACACACACAACAATCAGCCTCTGTGTAAACCCGTGGTCACTGTCCGTCTCTATCATCCTTTGATATACGAGCCACAGCCAACAGAGTGTCCGCTACACACACATAGACACACATAGACACACACAACCATCAGCGATGTAACTCCACACCTCACACACTCAGCTCTGACTGACACTGATGTAAACACGACCCACACTGGGATTTAACCACAGGAACTGCGTATTAGAATACACATGTACACCGAAAGAGACAGAGGTGAGAATGTCTATTCAGGGATGAGGGGTTAATGCTTTTAGAATAGAGGAATTAAAAGACACCTTGTGCCATCTGCTGCCTTGCCTTGCTGAAAAAGATGTTTACAGAGTGTTCGGAAGAAAGGTTTAGCAAAGAATGGAGGTTTAGCACTGGCCCTTTTATTTAGTTTATACAGGAAATCTTGGACTTTTCAAAGATGCAGCTTCCTCAGCTCATTCCTAATCACATTTAAGCAGTGTGCTAAAAGCATAAGACATTTTAACCCTCTGTGTGTGTTCCAAAATGTGTATGCTTCCTTAGAAGACAGCTGCCTATATAGTCAGCAAGATGATTCACTAGGCTTCAGAACTGAACTTCTAATTTTGCTGTAATATTCAATTATAAGGAAAGCACTCTCCATGCTACCAGAGTTTGTAGTCCCATAAGCTATATGCTTTATTTTTGAAGTCGTATTTTCAAGTAATTCATGCCTTAGCAAACTTGACCCTAGATCGACCAATTCTCAGCTTTAGCAATTTGATGAAAAGCAAAGGGAGATGGTCCTGACAGGACACATGACCTTAAATAATTTCTAGAGCCAGGGGAAAGCATTTGTTTTCTATGACCCCCATGAGGTTGAACTGCTTGAAAGTGTCTTTAGGGCAAGTCATCCACTTAGCTCCTATCTGCATGAGTAAAGTCCAAAATCAATCACACACAAAATCGTATGATGTAAGTTGCGTTATTAGCTGAAATTGTCTAAAGCTGCTATGCATAAAACAAGTAGGTATATGTTTTAACTAAAAGACAGGACTTCCTTTCCCACAGTCCCATATTGAATGTTTCTCCTGTGCATTTTTCTACAAGTGGTGCCTTTCTTCCTCATATGTTCTCTGACTTCTCTCCGTGTGTGGTAGGCATGAGGAACTGCTCGCCATGGGAGGGCTGTACTCAGACATGTGGTTTAAACAGCAGAAGAACCCAGAGCCAGAGATCCCCTCAGAAGAACAAGCTCCACAGAGTGTCTAAAGATAATGCAGTAATGAGGTGAGTTCCAATAGATGACCTCACTCAGCAGCCTCAAATCAGGAGCTTTCAAGTTCAACCCAGGCACAGCTGCACTAGACTGCACAAATGTATTGAACTATGGAGAATGTTTCTCAGGTAACGGTTATGCAGGTGACACTGAAGTTCACACAACATTTGCTGACCACGTCTTTTTTCTGTTGCAGTGATTCTGTTACATCCTCACTTAGTTTCAGTTAGTTGTTTACACGTTATACAGGTAATTTCTATGGACTGAGGAAACATGGAATCTTGATTAAATTGTCTAGAGATGGGAATTGTGGGTAATGTGCTCAAGGCAAGAGTTTTTGTTAATACTTTGAGCTATTCTGTTTATTGTGACTTTGTATGTTATTTGTGAATTTTATAGATTAATGATGTTTTTACATGTGATGGGTATTCATGGGAGTTACGTGGACCACAGTCACATTTACAGAAATGCCCAGGAGAAATGTTACAGTGCGCTATAGCCTTTAAATGCTATCCCAATATGTTTACTGGGTTTATTTAAAAAAAAAATTTTAACTACTTTTTTTGTAATTCCATTTCATATGCACTGGTTGATTTAAATACATCATTTCAAAAGCACACTTGGACTTAAACCTAAAAATAAAGTCTGAATAAATACAATCTTGACTGTACAAAAGTTAATTTATTTTGAGTATTTACATCTTTTCACTTAAGCTATGGTTTAACACAAGCGAGGATATGTATAATCCTTAAGACACTACAATTCATTCATTAAGAAGAACATGGCAGAAATATTTACAAGTAACACAGGTGTTTATCTTTAATGATTTAAGCATAGAATTTATGATTAATTAAAATGCACTGAGGTTTAATAGGGTTTGTCCAATGCCCATCTACGTCAATAGAAATAAGAACAGCTGAGAACATTGGGAGTCTGGAGTAAATTGTGGACCACTGGCTGGTTTTACTAGTGAGAACTTTTTAAAGGTCTTCATTTAGACTGACTAGCTGCACTTTGGAAACATATTCTCCAACTGTCAGTAATTTATGAAGAATGTGTATGATTTTCCACAGGGTCTGCTTGGACTGTGGCATGTAGCCGGAAATATCTTCACAACACTCTCACCATTATCTGTTAGTGGTGTTTAAATGCTTGTGGAGATGAGAAGACTGTGGACAGGGTGGTTAGTACAGAGCACAATAATGCAGTAAGAGGTCCCATATAAATACATGCTTGCAAAGCCCTGTGTCTGCCAGAGTCCGTACATAATGAAAGAGCATTTCATTCTCTCATTACTAAATCATGCTGGGCCACCGTCCCTTACTGAGTTGATCTGTTCTAAAATGTTCAAGTGAGTGTGAGGTGTGTTCTAGAGTGCCATCGTCACCATTGTTCAGCACTCTTGTCCCTGAGCTGAACCCACATAGCAGGCAGAGAGAGGAGAGGTTAGCATGGGACGCTCCCCACGGGACGGCCACTGCGTAGAGTCTAGCCGGAGTAACCGAAGTTCATGATAGACGCTTTCAGCCTTTTTCTTTCTGTCCTGCGTTACTCGCTCTTCTTTTATTAATCTCTCAAGCACACATTATGGAGTCTGTGTTTCTCAACGGCTTGTCAGGGTGTGTGTGCATCACTGGGCGAATCAAGCGCACACATGCAGGTAGATCAGAGGAGGGTTGTAAGAGAATGGTTTGTACATTGTGCAAAGTCATGCTTTGCACTCTAGGACTACTTTGTAGGTTCTAGTTCCACTTTTTTAGGAGGATGTGCTCCAAAACTGTAATGTACAACTGAACAGTGAAGTGTCTGAGATGGGTGACTGGGAAACAGTAGAGCTGGCTGTAGTCCAGTCAAAGATGCTTGCGGCAGGAGGGTTTTTTTTCTTAGTTCCTGCTGCTGTCAGATTTGGGACGTTTTTGGTACCACAGAGCTGTGGGTAGATTCTGGCAGCCCATGTATTCCTTCCTCACCTCGGCCTCTGTGAGGGGGGGTGTAGAGTCACACGGAGCACCGGCCAGTGTCACATTCAGCATGCCCAGAGCAGCATCATCCAGTTGAGGTATCTCAGAACTCTGGCATTAAATAAGAAAAAGGATTTTCACAAAATAAATTTTAAAATGTTTTGTGTTAGTAATTGGTCAAATTGTTATCAGTGTGAAATGTGTTTGTCTGAATATTTCTTAAGCACATACAATGTGAGGTTCAGAAGTCTTAAATCATTGTACAGGTTTTTTTTTTTTTACTTATTTATTTATTTTTTGTTAAAGTAAAACAAAAATACATAATTATAGCATAATAATATGAGTAAACAGCTTAATTTAAAAATTAACATTAATTCTGTAATGTCTTTAATTCTGCTTGATCTTGCTTAATCACAGCATGCACTCAATGTGGCATTGACTCAAGTTCGCGCACAACCTAATTTTAAATGTGTCAGAACTTTATAACTGTTTGTTTTCAAGTTTAAATTAGATTTAAAACCCCAGATTGTGGTGTCTAAACTCACTGTGGAGCACTAACCTTGTTTTGTTACAATGAAAAGTTTGAAAATGTCATTTTAACAGCCCTGATTCAAAAACGTTGACCATGATTGTACATATCTGGGACGATACTTGTCATGTCATGTACAGGTTGACCTCTCACCTTACTGAGATGGTCTGTAAGGCACTGAGATGGGCGCAGAGAGGCCCAGAACTCAGCTGTGTCCACTCTGGGCAGCCCATTCAGCAGCACCACATTGAGGTGTTTGAGGGACCCCGTTAGTCTCTTGCTGAGGGCCCCGCTGTAACTCTGCTCCACAAACAGCAGCACGCGACTGGCTCTGCACCCTGCCAGATCTGCCAGCAGTTCCCCCACAGAGTAACGCTCCTTCAGATCTGCCTGAAGAAACAAGACAATATTTCTCTGAAATCATATACAGATTTCTGTAGTGCACAATGCAAGATTTTAAAAATATTTTGTCTTAGAACGCAGTTTATTAAAGCTGTATTCCATGAGAGGCTGTCTGTTAGTTATTGTACCATGTCACAATATGAAGTAAAATCACTGTAATCACTGTCAGCAACAGTAATCTGATAAAAGTTGCTGGTGTTATAAAAGTTTTTATAGGTGATATTGTATTGTAGAGTAGCTCATGCAATCCAATTTTAATATGATTGACATTATTTTAATGCTGAAATAAGATACTAATACTAAAATACTAATCAGCTGTCTTTTGGACCCTTTTCTCAAAAAGAACTTTATTTGTCTTAGCACATTGCTAATATCATTATGGTCTGTCTCAGGAAACTGAAGAGGCACAGGAAATGAACAGTACCATACTCTTCACTTTAAGATGTGTGGTCCTTGACTCTCAAGCCCCTCTTTGTTACTACACCCCTTTTTGGAGATTAGGTTGTTGTGATTGTCCCCAGAGAGTCTGTGTTCATTGTCATGGAAGGATGGGTTTTACTGTGCAGTCTGCTCCCTTCTGTTTTCCCTGCTCTAAATGTATGGCCAAGATTACTGACCATGTTTTGCAAAGGATTGTGTGATTTTGATATAACAACATGAGTGTACTTAAAGCAATATAATTAAAAGTGTGCAGGGTTTCTGGACTGATTATATAAATGATAGATTAAAAATAATAGATGCTGTATTGTGTTTTAATAAGATTATCAGCTTAAGATTGTGCTTGCCATATTTATCCATTAAATGTGATCTAATCTTGCTCATCTTTCTTGTTAGAAGAGAAGTCTACTTTGCATTAAGGAAATAAGGTTTCTTCTTAGACTTTTTTAGGTTTCTTATTAAAAGTACCAATCCTATGAATTTAAAAGTACCAATCCTATTAATTTCCTCCATAGAGAAATTGGTTGTACTTTATTTTGCAGCAGCATAACTTACAGTGTACTTACACAACAAAAAAACTAGTAATTACAGTTACACGATAAGTACATTGTATGTATAGGTAGAACCAGACTGTAAAATAAAGTGCTTCTGAGTAATTAATTCGGAATGAACAATGTTATATGTTTATGTAGAAGCCACAAATCAGTGTATTTCAAACTTTTTTGCAGTTTTTAAAAAATAATCCACAACCCACGATCCTCGGAAAGGAAATGAGGATGAAGTCATTACCATGGGAACAAATTGCAGCAAAAAAGTTTAACTAAAAAGGTTAACCAAAACATGTAGCAAAGCATTTGACCAGGATAGTTTCCCTTCTGAGTGTCTGAGTATTTCACATTAAACATAAAAATTGTTTTAAATTTAGGTCAATAGTTTGTATTGTTGTTTTTATTTGAGTTGATTTTTGATGCTTTGTAGCATTATCTTTTCCATTAAAATACTATTTTTCTTTAGATCTCTTTCTTTTCATTTCAGAACTTTATGGCTTAAAACTTTTGTAGACTTAAACTTTCCACTCTGTATTGTAGAATGTTTAAAATGCTTACAGAGAAAAGGATGAAAAAATACAGTAGCTTCCATGGCATTAAACGTTTTATCATGTATATGTTTGACAAGCACAGTGCATCAATGATAATGTTTTTGCATATGCACACACTCACAATGCCGTTGTTATTGCGGTCCCAGAGCAGCATGGTTCCATCGTTACGTGTTGGACTGTTCAGGTACAGAACCAGAGAATCTGCACAGTGCTGTTTTCTGCAGATATAAGAGATGTGATTCCTGATCACCTCTTTCTCCGTGGCTGGATACATCCCCTCTGTCTCTTTAGCTATGAAAATAAAGACAACAACTGAATCAGATTGTAAAGCATGATACATGTGAGCCACACTTTTAGAAATAAAGGTGCTACAAAAGGTTCTTCATGGCAGTGCCAAAAACCATTTTCATTCCCCAAACTCTTAAAAGACTCTTAAAAGAACCATTATCTTTTTACCTTTTAATAATCTGTAGAACCTTTTTCTATAAGGAACTTTTGTGTGGCAGAGGGATTCTGCAGATGTTCTTTATGGAATGATACAGCTCTTTACAACTTATCCATAACATTGTACCCCAATTCTTAAAACATGGCTTTACTGGCTGCTGTTAAAACTCCAAAAATCTGGTTCTCCTGTTACCAATAGGGTACATATACCAAATACCTACATAAAAGCCAGCTTGACTCAAAAGTGTCCTCTGACCTGCTACCTGTCCGTTCCCAGCAAAGAATGTCTTGATGTGGTCCTTATGGAAGCCATTGTTCCTCAGCATCTGGTAGAAGAGCTGTAGGTTCTGCACATGGTTCTGGTATATTATCTGCTCCTGCCAGCCACCTGCACATGCACGGGTTAAAGGTTATGTGAATACCTGTAAGTGCAGGCATACCTCAGACAGCCGATTAGTTAAGTCCAAGTTATGGTCAAACATCAGTCGTCTGATCTAGGGTCAGATTGTACTAATCGCTATATCACTCTTCTAAGGTGCACTGTGCTTTTGTACCTGACAGGAGAACAGCATGATCACAGGTCTGGTAGAGACGGCAGGACAGGTGTGTGGCGAGCCGTTGCTGGTGACACCGGCGAGTGTTTTTGTTGAGCTCACAGCTGGAGATGGGAACACTGGGGCTGGTCAATGGCAAGGGCTGCGGGCAGCTGGCAAAGTCTGGATGATCTGTCATGTCAACAAGCATGTGACATTGAACACATGGTACTGTCAGTGTTCAAGTGTACTTCACAGAACCATTAAAACATCTCAGTGATGACTCTTCTGCATGTCTTGGCCCATTTAAAACCCAGATGTACAAGGTGACACTGAATATTACACAGTAGTGACAGTCCTGCATAATATTTAGTGCCAAGCCAGATTTCGACTCTGTTTAACATCTCTGTTTAAAATGTTATCCAGCCAAACTAATGCTAAATAAAACAAACACATCCACCCCCAATGTATCTGTGATTATAGATTATTAATAGCTATAAAGCTAACATTGTTCAAATGTTGTTTAAAAGTGGATGTGTAGCATGTGATACTAATAAACACTGACCAGTACATATTTGCTACTTAAAGGAATATTTCCAAAATTATAATTGTCATTATTTATTCACCCTTGTGTTTGGCAGCCTGCAAAGTGACCTTAAAAATATAGTGAACATTTGTTCACAAATGAAAATGTTTATGATGCATAGGTACATTATGCTTTTGAGTTTTGGAGTGAATTATCCCTCAGTCATTCACTCCTTAATGTCTCCCATTCAGTCATCTTCCCAAGAGTTTAGCATTGACATTCCAGAGATATTTAAACCTGTTTATTTACTCACCCACACAGCGTAAGCGTTGGGTTCGATTGCTGTCCCTCACTCCCACCACTAGGGGGAGAAAGTGAATTTCACAGAGGCCGCTAATATACTCCATGCGGCCGGTTCTGCCTACTGCACTCCTGCGCGATCTTGCCTGGCTCGCCATGCGATCACTGCGACTGCGTCTCCTCTTCAGCTGATTTTGACAGCGTGTTTTCACTGCCATCATCAAACACTCCTCACCTGTAATGTCAAAAGATGTCATTAATCAGAGCACATACAAATATTATATGCTGATAGTTGTCCAACAGAGATCAGACCATGTTATGGATCCATTTACCATTTAATGTGATTTATGCCTTGGGTTAACAAGTAGAGTTTATTTAAAGCTTTTTCTCCTAGCAACAAGCCAAAGGATGCTATTTTGTGTCAATATTTGTGTGAATACACCATGACATCCTGTGTAAATGACTGGATAAATGTGAACCATCATTGACATGAGCCACATTAGTTTACTGCCATGCTTCTACTGTGTGATTGCCCACCTGTCTTTAAAAAGAGAAAGCTACAGTACTGATTTCAACTCTGAGAAAGTGACAAAGAAAAGGTATCTTTCTAATGCCTTTTAAACAAGCATGGCCAAAGATTGGGCACAGCAGTGAGCATTCATTCCAGCATTCCGCCATACTTGCAATATATTCATTTAAGGCACACTATAGTTAAGAGTTTAGTGCTGCAGATGCCAAGAATCTTTATCAGTTTCACGGTTAGGAAGTTTGGAAAAGACAGCAGCAGAGGGGGTGTAATCACAAACCATTATAAATCCATTTCACATAACAAGTAAAATTGCCTCTTCAGAATGAATGGTTTCCTTGGCTGGCCATGCTTTGAGAATGTGGGGTAAGACAGAATCAGTAGCACTAATGAGTGTCTCTCTGTGGCCATTTCTATCCGTAGGCCGAAAAAACCCCAAAAGACTGGGGATGATTTTAATTGTGGCGAGAACTGAACGTAGCTTTCATTCCGATCTCTGACTTTAACCGCATCTTTAGAGGAGCTGGTGGTGTTTGGACAGATTAAGAGGTAAAAAATGTTTCCAGATTTGTATTGATTTACGAGCATTTCTGCCTTGAGTTAATGTATAACCCAAAGCAATTTTGTTTATTATTTCTAATCTGTTTGGTCCAGTCTTCATTTTATCGCTGGTTACTAAAAATATTCCTTGAAAAATATTCCGGATTGATTTACTTGAGAAGGGCTTGACACAGGGAGTTTGTGCTTAGCCTTTAACAATTATTTTGAAATGAGAGTTTATTTACACAGTCGATCACTGTGGATTTGTTCAAAACCTGAGGCAGCTGCCTTGCTGCCTAGTCAGTCAAT
>JAZGTI010020492.1:0-10585 GCA_036877585.1 Botia kubotai | reverse complement strand
GGAAGGGTCTGACCTTCCTGATATTGTAGAGGGCGAATCTGCAGGAACGACCGGTTTTGGAGATGTGGTCTGCGAAGCTCAGTTGATCGTCGATCGTCACTGGATGGACCGTCTTGGATGGAGTGATGGTTGATCCGTCGATCTGAAGTGAGAAGTTGTGAAGAAGGGATGGGTTGAGTGGAACCACGAGCGGAACTGGTTCAAGGCCAGTTCCGCAATGTGGATGAAGTTTTCAGAGCAGCATAAACAATTATTTGCAAAAAACACGATTTCATAGCTGGTAAGTGAACTTTTTGACTTGATTCAGTATTTAGACTGTAGTTTTGTGCTGCCCTCTAGTGTCACTAAAGTGAAGGTGCACTCAACAGCACGCTCAATGAGAAGTATGGACTTATATTCTCTGTATACAATTGTACGTCATTGTACGTCATGTGGTTATTAATTACACGATATTTTCTGTTCAGATAAAACTCTTTATGAAGAACAGAACAGAAGTGATGGGAAAACGAACTGAAATGTTTTTGTGTGTGTAAAATGTTTGTCTACAGACAGAGACAGACATGTTTTTGCAACTTTAACCTGCCGGGCTGGAACATCTGAAAGCAAGCATGAGTTTTAATATCAGTCATGTACATCAACAGTGTTAAGACTACAAACTTTAGCAACAAAGAAAGACATCATATAATAAACACATACGACATCTACAAGTATTTTAACAGTGTTAATCAATGATTATTTTGATAACCTGTGAGCTTATGCTAACATTTTGTTATGTTATGAAAATAAAAAATTATGGTGTTAATTCAGCGGACTTGAACAATTTAGCGTTTCAATAATATTTTTTACTTTATTGACTGTAACCAAACAATGACTTAGATGTGTTTGAAAGGTCTGTATGAACAAACAGAGACACGTGTGAACTTCACACACAAAATCTCACTTTGTCTCTCGACAAGCAAACAGCGATCACATGTTTTACTGACGTCACCCTCAGTCCGGTTTCTGCACGTGGAAAATTCTGCTTCATTATAACTGCAATGCAAGTGAAGAATAAAATAAAAGTTACATTTCATTTACTTTTAATAGACTATATAGATGTTTGTATTTAACCCGTTTAATAAATGAGGCGATTCCTTGTGAGGGACAAACATAAGAACCCACGAGGTGTCGCGTTCTCTGTTTTTATCTGTTAATGTTTAATACTAAATATAAAGTTTAATTTCTCTCTCTTACCTCGGTGTTTGTGAGTTGATGTTTATCTCAAGAGCGGAAGTCATGATTCATTGGTAAAAGCGTGACATTTGGCGGTCATTGACTGTAATTACACCGTGTCTGTGTGTGATCTGTGTTTTCATCGAAACACAGCGAGACCTCATTGACTTTGTTGCCGTCTGTTTTTCACAGTGTATGTATGATAATTAAAAGGAAAGAATGTTTCTGGTATTGTAGTTATTGTTATTTTAAACTGAAAGACTGAACACACAAAAACATCAGCACACAAAGGATTACATGCTATATAGTCACACTATATATAAAAATGCTGAACAAATAAACGTACAAACTAATAAAACACAAATGGGTTTTTATAAAAGTCTTGACAAAGAGATTCTTTAATTAAGATGTTTTGTTCACTTTGGTTATTGGGGGAAAAACACTTTAAATTTTCGTCTGATTTGTCAGTTTGTCATTCACTTTTCCAACATTTCCACAGACTGAAGCTCAAGAGAGAAAAACACACAGAATTAATTTGTGATGGCTGATTTTGGAGGTTTTTGGCTAGTGTTCCTCTGCTGTCTGTCTCTATTCAGTTTACTTATCTCTGTTCCCATAAATATCATAACTGCAGCAGTAATCCATTTATATGAGTGTGTTAGTGGTTGTTCCCCTGAGCACTTTAACCAGCAGAAAGAAAAGATGGAGTCAGTGAATATTATCATGACATTAAAATATTATTTTATACAAATATTAAATATTATCTTATAAAACAAAATTCACATTTTAAATGAAGTTAACACAAGTTTCTTTGACACATTTTTCTTGAGATTGATTTTTTTAAAAGCACATTATCAAAGATTATGTTATAGCTATGACACCAGATCTTGAACAGATTTAAGTAAAGGATAATGTACAGCTATCTGGTCATTATTAAAAAATCTGAATCAAGTATTTTTGTGAACTGTGTAATATTATAAAATAGCTATGAGGAGAACTATAAATGTATATCTGAACATGAGCCACATGGAAACATATATTGTGACTGAGAGACGCCGAGCAGCTGCCTGCAGCACAGCATACAGGTCTGGCTAAAAGAAAACTGCTTTAATCCAAAACTGGGTTAAAGAGCCGTTCTCAAACAGAACCCCCTCATCAGCGCCTCATGCAGGGGGACAGACAGCAGGCGTGTGTGTCCTGCGGGCATGAAACTCTCTTTCCATATGCTGCATAATGTTTAATTACTGTAATTATCTGCTGGGGTTCATGTTGTGCAGACAGAGTGCTTCATGTCTTCAAGAACTCATGCAGACAGCAGTAAGAGAGTGAAGAGAACTGCAGACGAGGAGTGGATACAGTTTGAAAGGATTGTTGTAGAGGCTTTACAGGCAAGAGAAAACAGAGCTTGTGTTGTTGATCAAGTCATTATCTGACCTGAAAAACTTACAACAACACTGTGAAACTTCAGAGGAAACAATCAAATGTGTTATTTTACCGTTTGCAGCTGTCTTTGTTACGGTTCCTTAGCGTAACTGAGCAGCAACCGGAAAGGAAAAAGTTCATATTTTATTGTCAAGCTGTCAAATCTAACAGAATCGTAACTAAGGCCCACGGAAGGGTTAATTGATAACAAAGAGACAAAGGGCTTCTGTGTGTGTATGCAGAGCATACAGGTTAGGAAAACAAGCCATGAAGACAAACAGAACGAATGAAAAGAAGGATAAATGAGGAGAGAATGAGAGACGAACAGAAGAACTGAGGGAAGAAGACCAATATAGAGCAAAATTGGAGGATGTGTTTTTGGTCAGAAACCCATCTCTAAAATTAGCCGGGAATGTAAATTCCATAATGCTTTCTGGCTGTGTGTGTTCAGATGAAAAAGAGGGCGAAGGAAAGGACAAGAAATAAATATAAGAGGACACGTACTGAACAGTACAATGATGAATTGTACAATGTGAGCAAGAACAAGCCTCAGACACTGGACATTTGGTCATTAAGGTCAAACCACGTGTACAGCACATAAAACACAACAGCCCAGCGTCCAGTGCAGCCCTCACCTAACCGTCACTGTTCAAACTAAACACTTTACAACTCAAATGCAATTTAATTCATTTTCTTCTCTTTTATGGACCATTTTTATGGAATTTTGTTTGGCTGTGTGACAAAAGTATTCATTTATAATTTGTTTATGATGGTTTTGGTATTCGTGTTGAAAGCATTTGATTTTGTTTAGAGAAATGTCAAACTAGTTAAGAAATTAACAGGGAAAAAATATTATGTATTTATACAGGGAACAATTTAATAGTCCAATTTAATGACGTGATTATTTGTTTCCTCACAAAATTGTGTTGGACTGAGGAAACCTCTTACGGGGGTGTGACCAATTCAATACAAACTTCTTACAATTGTTTCATGAAATGTTTAAATGATACATTTTACCGGACAGAAACGTGCCTCCCAAAACCCACATTCTGTTTTATTGGTGTGGCTGTAAGTTAATCTTTAAAAAATGAGGAAATAAAAAGCAACATTGAATTTAAAAGATTTTATTGTGACTGAAAGACAAACTTCAATTACAAACAAATTCCAATTCAGTGTTGTTAAGACAATAAATAGAAGTGAAAAATAAATTAAATAGAGTACAAAAAATTGGCCCAATCAAACTTGTTTTTGTTTGTGTGGAAATTGTTAAGTGGAGTCTGTATGTTTGCACAGAGCTTTTCAATATTTCATTAATGTGGGCTAAAAAGTCAGAGCAATGTCAAACAAATCAAAACAAAGACTCAAACAACAACAAAGACAGATGATTAAAACTGACAAATTATTCCCTTTCAGGTGTGGACGCACCATTATCAGACCAGTTAGCCAGTATAACATTCTTACAGATCTGCAAACAAACACTAAATATATCATTTCAAAATACAGAAGAGCCCAACCGCCTTCAACATCCAGAAATATTCAGAATAAAGTCAAACGAGGAACTGTAATACCACCCGTTACTAAAAAATGCCTTAGATAAAAGTTTGGATTAAAGAACAGGATTAAACATTGCAGGATTCGATGATTCTCTCTTCTGTAAAAACAAACTTCCTGTTTACAGTAAGACTTGATCAGAGCTTTCCAGACTCATATCTCCAGTCCCGGCTAAAACCACACTGAGGTTCTGGAATTCAGAGGAAATGATCAAGGAAGATCAGTGCAGGATATTTTATTTGATCCGTGTGTATCTTCTATCAGTTCATCACAAACTGAATCTGTCAAACACAGTCCACACAGCTCCAGGCGACCGCGCTTTAATCTCATGATACAGAATGAACAACAGATCTCATATCAACCGCACATCCCAGAAGGCAAAACTGTTTGTAGTTTCTTCTGATCACCTCCTTGTTTTCTAAGACTGTCACTTGATGCAAATATCTTGGATTCAGGACCGTACATTTGTTTGCAGCACCCTGCCAAACCTTTTTTTCCATTTGATTCAGTCTGACATGATGGTTTATAGTGTTTCAGGCCAAAATCCATCCTGGTGTCTTCTTTTTCCTTTTCTCTTTAATAATTTCCATGTTGTCATCTTATGTGCTCGGTTCTCAACCGTCTGTAATGATAAAGATGAGACAGCCGCAGGCAAGTTGCATCCATGCGGCTGTTGACATTTCTGGTTTAAGTGCTTTTAATTTCATGGTGCTGGGTCGGGTCCTCTCGTCTACAGAGAAAACATCGTTTTAAGAACGACTCGGTTTCATTTAAAGCAGAGACGATCAGCGGTTGGAAGCATACAGTGGTGAGAACGTAACTGTAAATGTCATAAATGACATCAAATCACGGGCAGCTCAAGCTGTGATCACATTACAATCACCTTGATCTGTGATGAACTTTACTAAGTCATAAACCCATAACCATCAGCTTTGATTACACAAAGCTGTGTAAAGACAGTGTGTGTGTGTGTGTCTCTTAATGCAGAAAGCCATGTTATGTTGCTACAACACCGAGCTAATGGAAAAAAAAACGAAATCAAGGCTGGATGTGATGACTGCGCATCTGCATTGATACTGTGGCAAAATGAAGCATGCACATGAAACTACAAGAAAACAAAACAAAACTAAAAACTTAAAAAATAAAATATGCATATGTAAAAATATACATCTAATATACATGGTTTGATTTAAACATCCATAGCTTTTTGATGGTTTAACACAGTCCGTCCTTTTTTTTTGATAAGTACATCAAATCTGCTACAAGTCTCCGCGGCAACAAGAGTCCATCCTGATTGGCTGGTGGGCTATGGGCTGTCCCTGCAGTCCCATCCCGAGACATCTTAGAGTTTGTTCTGAGGGTTTGCTCTCTTTGGCATGTGTTCAAGATTTCACACCGCAAACACACTCAGGGTGCTGCTCTGGTCCTTTAGCCCCAGGATGCTGTAGATGATTCGCTTCAGATGTCCGGGCAAACGAACCCCAATGTTATGAATATCCCTGAGAAACAGACAGACAAACCTGTGTGAGCGAGCTAGAGATAATCCAAAACATTATTCTCCAAGTGTCATTGTAAGGGACGCTGTGCACACCCAGAATGTTTGACAGATTCAACACATTACACAAGTCCTCATTTTAAAGCTGCAATGCAAAACTTTTTCCTCTCTACCAGCATCTCTGTTTGAAATATAAAACTGCAGGTTACACACAATGTTAATTTCTTCATGTGAATGACAAGTTTAAAATCTAAACTACAGTAAGAACAATTACAAACACTGCAGCATCTACAGTAGCCGCACTGTAGATATAATAGCCGTATCTTCTTTCTGTTTCCACACTGACCCGACAGCTCACCTTATAAATCATCATTATAAACTTACTGTTGTGAATCAGAGTAATGTAGGAAGATTGATCAGATAAAAACTGATCTGTTATGTACCTGCTTAACGGATTTCTGTTCATTTTTAACCAAAACAAATGATGGATTGCAGCTTTAATTGGAGCCTTGACGATTTAAGGAAAGTTCCCTACACCCACTGCAAACAGTGGACGACCAGTTCTGGTTTTAAAGAGTGCTACCAGATGACACAAAATGGAACCACTCGCCCATAACAAGACACATCAAAAGACATCTCCGGTCCTGCACACACAGTTCAACACACTTCCAGGCTGAAAACACTCATGGGAGCTGAACCAGAGGTCTCAGGGCTTGAAGCTTCACTGTTTCTCTCCTCCCCTGAGTCCTGCACTACATTCATCTGTTCTAACCTCTTCCTCGGTCAAACTTCCTGCCCAGACATGGTCTCCGACTCCATTAGTCTCGGCTTCAGGCGACACGCCCAGGGAATTTGTTTTTATTTGATGGCACTTCTGCTATTTTACTTCGTTATTTCGTGATTTCTAGACAGTGGCAACATTTATTTTATACACTAGTATATTAATATAGTCTAATATCTGGTATTATGTGCCATCTTTGATAACCCCACCCCTAAAGAACAAGTCAAATAAAACAAACTGTGATTGGTCGATTTACATGTCAGTCAGGCAGCACTTCCTGTCTTAGTGAAACATGAACTCAGACAGTGGAGAGAGAGTGATGACAAAACGGCATCCCACAATGCACCACATCCCAGCCGCTGAAATCCTTCTCTGTAATCACTCGTCCCTTTAAGTTTCGCCTCAACAAACAGTGTTTCAAAATGCCTTTACCGTCTCAAAGAGTCGACGTCAAACACAGTGACGGTTAAATCATGATTACTATTTATGTGGTTTCCATGGTAAATTAAAAATGTCTGTGGCTGTACAAGATGTCTGTCCTTGTAACCGAAGCACATATTTATGCCTCATTTAGTTACTGGATCCTTCAAACAAAAACAGGGAAAATATCTTCCAGTGTTATAAAAGTTCAAGACAGCACGTTATTTAAACTCAAACTTGTCCTGGTCAATCAGTGTCAGCGTAGAGAGAGAGAGAATTCAATCACACAAGACCAAGTCCTATCTACTTAAGATCAAAATAAAATATATATTTCCACCCAAATGTTGAAGCTGACATCAACTGTACCATCAATTCTGTTTCTTAAGTTGAGCAATAAAAACATGTTATTCCAGATCAGATGCTGCGCATGTGCAAAAGGTGTCAAGCACCTCCCCACAGAATGTTACTGTTTACTGATTACTGATTGGTTCTTTCTAGCAGTAGGCGGGACTTTTGCAGCCATATTGAGTGTTGCACTTTTCCCAATTCATAGTAACAGAACTGCAGCATCTTGTGACTTCTACAGTCGTTGGCGTTACTCACTCGCTCTTCATCTGCAGCACCTGCTCCATGCTCACGATTCCAGCCAAGCTGAAGTTTTCACTGTACTGGCTCATCTTGATAGACTCCAGCCACTCAGCCACAGACCTGAAAGGAGATCCATCTGAACCACTGGTGCTGGGCAGACGGATGGAAACTCTGACAGGGACAGAACACAAATACAGTCAGACTTTATTTTAGCTTTCCCTTCTCTGATTGTTGAGTGAGAGAGACGACTCTGGAGGTCTGTTTAGTGTCTGATAGAGATACACAACTGTCCGATTCTTCTCTCCTGTGCACATGCAGGGTGATAAACATCAGATGACAAACCATTTTTCTGAAAGTAAAAACCCAGCTAACAATTTAGGTTGTAAGAACGTTTCCCTAACATTTCCATTAAGTAACAAAAACATTAATGTTATTAATGTCAAAAATGTTATTTTGAATGTTCTAGGAACATTCCATTAAAACATTCCACTAAAATCTTCATAATGTTTTTGATATATGATATATAACATTAAAAAACATTTACTAATGTTATTGCAAGAATTTTTATGGCAACATTGAGAGAACCTTTAGAGACCGTTAGCCAATGTTGTGAGAATGTTCCCTGTGAAGATTTGTGTTGAAAAGACTGGCCTGGATATTCTTAAACACATGTTCTTTTCCACGAGAGAAGGGAAGTCATATGACCACATGAAGGCTGAATTGTCTGTTTTTGTGTGTCGAGTTCTCACCGTGGGTCAAAGTCAGCGATGGCTTTCAGGGATTCCGGACTCTTCAGGAGTTTGTCCAGCAGACTCACAATGTCACCAAAGCGAGGGCGTTTGGAGCGGTCCTGGAGCCAGCACTGCAACATCAGCTGATAGACAGCAGAGGGGCAGTCCATTGGAGCGGGCAGACGGAATGCCTCGTTAATGGCCTTCATTACCTAACAGAAGAAAAATAATCCAGATCTCTCGAGACAAGCAGCACACACACAAATGATGCTTCAGATTGGGTGGTGTGTCGTCTGGCGGTACCTCGTGGTTACTCATGTCCCAGTAAGGTCTCTCCCCAAAAGCCATGATCTCCCACATGACAATGCCGAAACTCCACACATCACTGGCTGATGTGAACTTCCTGTAGGCTATGGCCTCTGGAGCAGTCCAGCGAATCGGGATTTTACCTCCCTGTCAGAGGAGTCAGGAAACCCCCTTTAATTTCATTTAACCACCACCCAGCTAACGATTTTAGGCTGTAAGAACGTTTCCCTAATGTTTCCATTAACAAAATCGTTAAAAATTATATTCTGAACATGTTCAAATTAAAAACGTTGTGTGTTTTATCATTATTGCCTGGTTACATGAACATTATACAAACATTTATACTTCTGTAACATTTTTAAAATCTTCAGAGAACATTCTAACCTCAGCTCTACTGATCTTGTGGGTGAACTTACAGTGGTGGTGTAGGTTCCTTCAGGGTCGTCCTCCAAAACTCGTGACAAACCGAAATCCGACACTTTACACTCCAGGTTACTGTTGACCAGGATGTTGCGTGCAGCCAGATCTCTGTGCACATAGCTCATGTCTGAGAGATATTTCATCCCTGCCGCAACACCACGGAGCATACCCACCAGCTGAAAAGAAGACATCTCGCCATCATGATCCTGCAGAGACACACACAGTCTTGTCAGACATTTTTACTACATGATGTGATATAAACAGCTTCTATGTAATTATGATCTGTCATCGTTTTACAGTCTCAGTAATGAATCTGATGAGTGTACCCTCAGGTATCTGTCAAGGGCACCGTTCTCCATAAACTCTGTCACGATCATGACATGTTTAACTGCAAAGAGAAAAGACACACGGTGAGTCGTGATCTGTGATGACGTCACAGTGATCTGTGATGACGTCACACTGATCTGTGATGACGTCACACTGATCTGTGATGACGTCACACTGATCTGTGATGTACTTTAAAATGAAATGCATTTATTACAAATGTGCGTGTCCATTATAACACGAGGTGTAGACTACCACACTTACATTTGGTGACCACGCCCTCCAGTCGGATGATGTTTTGATGAGAGAACTGTCCCATGATGCTGGCCTCACTGAGGAAGTCTTGTCTCTGTTTCTCTGTGTAGCCTGGCTTCAGCGTCTTTATAGCCACTGCTACTTCCTTCTGACCAGGAGCTCTGAGAATCCCTCGATACACCTCCCCAAACTCCCCTGCAGCACAGAAACAAACCCCATCAACCTGAGAGCCATGCGGGCATCAGATAACACACAGCACCAAACTGCTCTGTCCTCTCGTGTCATGCCACGTCTGTACGAACCGCCGCCGATGACCTTGTGTTTGGTGATTTGATTGGGGTGAATCTCGCTGGCGAACTTCAGCACAGCCGTGTTGGGGTCTTCATACGTGTGCGGATCAACATACATCTTCAGCGGCTTCAGCTGCTCTGGATTGAGGAGAACAGAGTGAGTTTTAAGATGCAGGAATGATTGTACAGGAAGGATACGGCCAAATGAAACTCAGCAGCACTAACCTGGGCTGGAGAAACATGCGTCCTCTGCCGTCTGCCGGCTGCGAGAGGTTCTGCGTCTGCAGAAGAGGAACAGCAGGATGAGAACTCTGTTCTCCAGCAAACTGACACGTTTATGTCAGGCAGCAGTTAAACAGTGGCACTGAAGTGGCTCTATTCAACAGAGAAGTGCTTAAATAAAAATCTCTTTCTCTGTTGGCTAAGTGGTGACAGAGGTCTAGATTACCAGAACCCCAAAAGAACCGTCAGCCTCTTATCTTCCACAGTGTGAAAACATGCCTTTTGTTAAGATGAGCTTATTGAACCAGTCGCATTCAATACAGATTCCTCCCACAAAACCATGAGGAGCAGATGCAGTGAAGAGGGAACGCTGAATGAACGTTTAAGAAGGAAGAGAAGGAATAGTGAAAGAGACAATGCTCGGGTACGTGAGTAACTCGACTCGAACCGTTTTCGAAGAAGCAGGATTACTATCACGATTAACAGCATGACTCCTCCCCCGACCGCTGCGCCGAGAATCACGCCTGTGTTTCCTGATTTCTGTAGGGCTGGAAAACAATAACAAACA
>JAZGTI010020491.1:0-10449 GCA_036877585.1 Botia kubotai | reverse complement strand
TCAATTCCATTGACGCGTTACACACTGTATTCACAGCTGGTCACATCTAAAGACGTTTCCCATAGCGCTTAGCAGCGCAGCATCGACTGTAGCTTTCAAAAAGGGAACAACATTGTTTCTAGTTTTTTTCACACGCTCCTCTCCTCTGTCAACATTCGGATAGCAAGTTTTCCTTGCTATCTGGTGGCATAAAGAGTTATATAAAGCTGAATCTTTTTGAGAGAGAATTACCAACTGATTGTTCAGAGTTTTATTGACTTCCCAGTGCAGTACAACAGGAACCACATAAAGCAAAGTGAGGTGAATAGTTTTTATATTTATGTACATAGGCACACAAACAAACAATTAACAAATTTTGCACTACCTATGTAACTAACAAACATGGAAATAATGACAAGAAACAAATACCACACATGACCTGTGATTGGAATTTGGAGTAAAACAAAATGGGTGACAACACTGACATATTATGCAATGGTCATTAGGATGAATTCCAAATAAACTGGTAAGTAATGCACAATTTTAACTGCTTTAACACTCTGATTGACAATGCGGATGAGAGAGAGAGTCTGTGGGAAAATTCACAACAATGGAAAATTTGTCTTTCATGACTGTATGTGCAAAAGACTTATATGCAAAAATACTAATATTATAAGTGAAAAACATGCAAGGCATAGAAAACCCCATTTAGCCATACATCAGCAGATAAAATTGGGCACTCACAGTGAAAGTTCAGTAACATTATAGTCTGTGTGTGCAATGAAAAAACATTTTTGATTGATATTGGATAGTGGTCTGTGAAGATGAAGCAATCAGACAGCTGTCAGACCAGCAGGGTGTGTGGTGATTATAGTGTGATGTCAAAAAGACGAGACACTAGGTGTGTTTACATGGAGCGTTGTATTCAGATTGTAATATAAAAAAACTAGATTAAAATAAACTATTCTGGCCACTGAGAAAACGTCAGTGGCCAGAATATTTCAACAGTGTTTTGGCATGATGCCAGCATGACTTAGCATGGTAGAGATATTGAAATATGGCTTATTCATGATGTTTTGCAGTTTGTATTGATCATTATAATTTGATTATTTTATACGATTGTTGTTATTTGTGTTTTTTCTCCTTTACAATATTCTACATTACAAATAATGTCTTCTTTATATGTGGACTACTTAAATTCATTTCGGGCTACCAAAATCTGAAGAGTGCCTGCCCGAAGGGCTACCGGGGAGCCCTGCACATGTCTCTACAATGTTCTAATGCAGAGACATCAGAAACGGTTGTGCGTTTTAATAGGATTAACATCATGAATTAAAATGAAATAACCACTTTTTGACCACATGTCACAATCTGTCTGTTGAACTGCTGGTTCAGTCATTGAACTGTGACCTTTCTGTTTTCTCAAAGTAGTGATTTTAAAGTCCCTGTATACTGTAATAATTAATATTTATGTGTTTATCAGAGATGGCAGAAATAAAGTGCTGGAGCACAGTGAGTTACTTTACATAGCCCCTTTTATAAATTCATATATATAATTAGGGATCAAGCCCTGAAGGGACAAAGACCCCTGTTGTATCCATTTGTGTTCTACTCTTCATCTGCTCTTGGGTCTATGACAGCCCACAGAATGGTATGGTTTATGAAAGTTATGAAAATTGGCACCCAGATAGAGGTAACTCTGCCCACACACCTTTTGACGTACACCAGGGCAGAGTTGGTTTAAGTGTTAATGTTGATCTGAGAGCACTAAACACACTCTAGTCTGTGTGCTGGAATTGATGCTAAAGAGTGAAGTCAGCACCTTCTAGCCAGATCTCATTGTGGGTTTCATACGTTTGATGACTAGGGTATACATGGGAAACAGGAACAAAAAGAGATGGTCAGACTGACCCAGGTGGACGAGGGGTGTGACTTTGTAGGCATCAGTCACATTGATGTAAACATGGTCCAATGTTTTTGTCCCCTTGTAGTGCAGGAGACATTTTGATGAAATATAAAGGCCTGACAACATGACGATCAACAAAAGTACACCATGTTTTGCTTACATAAATGCATACTCCACCATCCTTATTTTCAGACAAGTGCACATGTAGGGCTCAACCTGTGCAGAGCACATGCCCTTTTTGTCCTTACACTCCAAAGTGCCCTTTTTTCGTTGTGGTGTTTTTTTTATATATAATTGTAAAGTTTTGTAGGTGCGTTGGTTCAGGAAAGTGCTGCTGTATGGTGTGTCCATTAAAACACAAATGATCCAGTAATTGATCCATTATTTTTATTTATCAATTGCAGCATGGGAATCAACTATAGAGTTGTATGATTTAAAATCAGGAACACACCAACTTTACAGAAATCTCTCTCCATGGAGGTAGGAAAAGGAAAGACTCATTCAGTGGTACACACACACCAAACAAAGGCAGCTAATTATTCATTTGGTGCACCTGAGAAGACCTAGCTCCTCCCATGACTGGCTACGTCATGTGACCACATCAGAATTCTCAACAGCTGCCCCCAAATATGCAAACATATTTGCCCCCAGGATAATTCTGTAAATAATCAATTCAAGTCATCTGAAAACTGAGCAAGCATCACCAGATGGTTACCTGGACATGTATAATGTTTTCCATCAGTAAAGACTTCCACAGCCCTTACTCTGCCATCTGGACTTGGCAAGATCTTTGTGACAGTTCCTACAGTCCCCATGGAAGCTGAGGGTCAACTACCATAACTACAGCATCACATGAAATCCAATTACCATCCTGTCTCCACTTCTGACGACCTTGAAGAGAAGATAATCTTTGATGAAGCTTGACCAAAATCTATCAGCCAAAACCTCCACTTCCTACGTGAAAGTAACTCTGAATCAGCATACAATATTTGAGGAAGGAAGGCATCTCGCCGCCCCACTAACAGTATATTAGGAGTTATGAGGTCATGATCAGAGATGTCAGATGACACATATCCAAGAGGTTTAGAGTTTAACATCTCTTCTACTTTGAAAAGAACTGTATATAGAACTTCCTTTGAAAGCAATTGTGTACCCAATGTTACTTGAAAGGCTGCCCTAATGGATCTGACTTCTCTCTCCCAACAACCTCCAAAATGTGGAGAACATGAAGGGTTAAAATGAAATCGAATCTGCTGGTTGGAAAGCAGGGGAGGCTTTTCTTTATCCAAGCAGTATTTTCTTCCAAAAACTTTTTGCCCTGGGTGACACAGTTGAATCTGTGGCACAGAAGATCTGCGACACAGAAGATCTGCGATCAAAACCTTAGTAATTCGATTCTTGGGGTCCAGAACAATTGGGTGTATTGGATACTTTATATCTGGATACTTAAGCCATTGATGAGAAGGTAAGGTGAGAAAAGGAGGTCCTTGACACAAACCACTAGTGGGAGATAACTCTGCCATAACTCTGAGATAACTCTAACTCTGTCTTTCCTCTAGTGATATCATCTGCCAGATTGTTTCCAGTGTCCACATATCTCCATTGTTCTGGAGTAGTGTGGTCTAAGAACTCTGTACTATGATTAGCTACAAACACCTTATACTGGCAAGAATCAGAGCAGATCCATGTCAAAACTGTAGTCGAATCAGACCAGAGTGTGACTATGGAGAGTTACAAAGAGTTCTTTTACTAGGAGATTTGCCAACTGAGATCCAGACAGAGCAGCACATAATTCCAGACGTGGAATAGAAATTGTGACCTTTGGGGCCACTCTAGACGGAGCCATGACAAATGATGTGAGAACTTCATTTGCCAAGCGTGCCGTCACATGGATCATTGCAATCATGGCTTAACCATAAGTCGGTTTGCTGAGAACATGCTTCTTTTGGTAAATGGTAGCGTGATTACTGATCCATTGTCTAATCTCAAAGCCACTTTTAATTAAGACAGAACAGAGTTTGATAATAATTTTCTTGGCTTCACCAACAGTAGGGAAGCTTTGCAAACAATTGTCTACATAGAAGGAAGTAAGAACTGAATCTTGAACTTCTGGGCAAAACTCTGAGCATGAGCATAAATAACACATCCAGGACTCGATGTGGTACCAAATTGTAAACTTGCCATTCATACACCTTGGCTAGGACATCTTTATAGTCAGATTTCTCCACAAAAAAATTTAACAAAGGCCTATCCGAAGGCAATAATTGAACTTGGTGGAACATTACCTGGATGTTGTCACTGATTGCAATTTGGTGTTCTCTAAAACGAACAACAATTTAGAGAAGGTAGGGCTAGGTAACAGATAAGAATTCAAACTTTCACTGTTATATTAATAGGAGCAATTAAAGGCTAAACAGTGTTTCCCATTGTGCTCAACTAAATGATGAGGTACATACCAGGATTCATCAGTAAGGTAAACAATTTCTCTTGGGCTCAATTTCTTCACATAGCCAGATTCCACATGCTTTTGAATTTCTTGATCATAAATCGCTGCAACACAAGATGTTTTGCAAGCTGGTGTTCTGTGCAGCACAATGCTGGCATTACTGTTTGCTGAGAAGCATTCAATTTAGGTGGATCTTTAGCTCGAAGTAAGGGAGTGGCATATCTTAAAAGAACATTGACTTTTAGTTCTCTGTTCCAGACACTCAAGAGCCTCTTAGCCTTGCCTTGATCAAAAGGCAGCCTTTGATATCTGAGAATAGGGAAATGATATCAACCTGCCATAATTTTTCTACATCTTTCTGTAACTGATCTTTGGTTAAAGCAGCTAAGAAGTGGCACTGAGACGGAGGGGAATTAATCCTTGGTATCAAGGATGTTGGACCCTGCAGTACCTATCTTAGACGAGTATTCAGGGCAGCTGTGTTTCCAGGAGGGCCAAATACTACTCGTTCAATAAGAAGAGCAAGTGGGGCTTTAACAGAGGCTTTACCTGATGAAATTCTTCAATGTGAATACCTCTGAGATGCTGATAAGATTGTTGGAGGGTTCGGACAGGGTAAGTCTGTTTAGGTATGTCTAACATCTTAGATTAACCACACACCAAACAAAAGTAGCTAATTCATTTGGTGCACCTGAGAAGACCTAGCTCCTACCATGACTGGCTGTCATGTGACCACATCAGAATTTTCAACAGTAATATTAAAAATAAATATATATTTAGTCACTGAAAGGTATTTAAAAATAAATGTTGTTGGATCCACTTAAAAACTGTCAGTCAAACTTCATATCTCCACCCCCTGTCTTGACTGAGCTGCGGTTTCACAGCAGCTAAATGTCTTGCAAGAGTAAATAAACAGGTTGTTTCTTGAATAGGTACAGCATTGTCTACACAAGAAACACTGTCTATAAAGGCTCATATTTTATGTATTTGAGGTCTGAGACGTGGGACCAGAGAGAGGGCAACTTGCCATCTAGTCATAGCCAATAGCCTACACTTAAATAGCCTGTGCATACAATAGCGTTTCATCTTTTATAAAATGAGATTTTTATAAAATAAAAATACTAAAAGTACTGTTGTAAATGTATTTTACAACAGGAAAAACTGAGCAGTCATATAGCTACTGTTACGGTGAGGGACTGGGCTGACGGTAGTGTTTGTATGAAAGAAGACGTGAACATGGAACTAAATAACAAAGGATATTTAATAACGAACATAAACAAATACAAACACTAACTGTGAAAATGAATAAATAACGACATGTGCAAACTAGAGACCTGCACGGGACTTGTCCCGCTCCCGCAAAAATATATATTATTTTCTCCCGCTCCCGCCCGCAGGATTCAAGTTTTAATAGTATTCGTTGTTAATATGCATGTATTCGCTAGCTAGTAAATTTTTGAATCTAGTATTCTATATTCTATAATCTCCTCTGTCTGTTATACATGTCTTCACATGTATAAATGTAGTAAAACGTAAAAAAAACATTTACTAAAATAATGTTGTAGTAACTAAAAAACTTAAAAAATTAAAATGTAATAAACCTTTTGAGACTATTGTTTTGTTATTTATTTGTCATTAACATGTGACCAATAAAAAGGGGGTGTCCTTTTCAGTTTTAGCACATGCCCTCAAGGTCCATGTATGGCCCTGCTTATTTTTACCAGAGTTTGCTGCTCCTCTGTCATCCTTGAGTGAGTGATGATTAGGAGCCCAAGCTTTATGAGATGTTTATGTTGCCTTGTGTTGTTATTTTCTGGTTTAATCAAGATAAGTTTTTGTCTAGATCTTGCCGCAGGTCTACTTTTTATGAGGGGTGGTTGTGGGTAGCGATCTCGAATACTGGTTGTGGCGTTGTGGGAGCAGTGTTCGCCTGTTTCCTGGCATGCACCTTATGCGGTAGTGAAGTTCACATGGGCTGGTCGTGTACCGGCCCTGCACATATAGAGATAGACGACGCAGAGGTGGCTGCAGTGTTAACTTCAAGCCGCTGACTTACCACAGGTTCTTCACTTTCTCTAGCTCCAACCACACCATTTGCAACCCGAACGAGCCCAAACATCCAAAACAGCCATTATAACAGAATAAGCAATATTTTTCTGATGACTGATAGATAGTGACGGTGAAGTGTAAGCAACACAGGGTTGATAGACAAACGTGGGCAAGAGGTGCTAGAAGGCTATGGAAATACGGGAAGCCAGAAAGAACTAATTGTATTAAAGCAGTCCGAAAATTATATAATGTTGGAATCCGGTCAGATCGATATGGAAACCAATAATATTTAGTAAAAATCAAGTTATTAGATGGAACCAAAATATTTTAGAGAATTTTTAGAGAATTTTTAGAATTAATTGACGCTGCAGTAACAAACCGGAAACCGGAAATGATTCACTGATTCAGTCTGTAAAAGCAGGAAGCAGCTTCAGTTATAATTTTATAATTATAGTTTGATCTTTTATTTGACAAAGACAACGGTCTGATAACAGTGAGGTGTTTCTATCAATACTTCAGCTGAACTGAGTTTGTTTTGAGGGTGTTAAATGTTAAGGTTAATGTTTTGTTTTAGCACACCTTGTATTAGATACACTTGTGTGTCCTTACTCATTCCTTCTCACTGTTCCTCGCTTCCCCAGGATGCAGTTAGAGAACTGAGTTTGGCCAGTTTCCAGGTCACAGGCTGGAGAACTCACAGAGTGAGGAATTTAGGCAGCATTGACTTAAGTATTTAGACACCAGTTTTCTTGTTCTGTCCTGCGCATGGTTGTTGTGATTCTTTGCCTCTTTTACATTTGGCTTTAACATCTTTGCGTGTAACAGTATGTTTGTGCCTCACAGACAACTGTCACATATTTGTGAGTAGAAGAAATGGTGACATCATTTACATTTAGCTGATGCTTTTATCTAAAGCGACTTACAAATGAGGACAAGGAAGTAATTTCAACAACAATAAGAGCAACAATAAATTGTGCTATAGACAGGTCTCAGGTATTTCAGCACAGTTTAAGAAGGCGATTTTTTTTTAAAGAAGTAGAAGTGACGGTGTGTTAGTTAATTAGTCAAGGAAGTAAAGACAAAATAGACGAGTTTTTAGTCGTTTCTTGAAAACAGCTAATGACTCTGATTCTGATAGAGTTATGGAGTTCATTCCACCAACCGGGCAGAGTTAAAGTCTGGGAAAGTGATTTCTTCCCTCTTTGGAATGGAACGACAAGGCAGCATTCATTAACTGAGCACGTTTCTGGTGGGCACATAAGTGCGAAGAAGTGAGAGCAGGTAAGGAGGTGCGGATCCAGTAGTCACCTTGAATGCGAACGTCAGAGCCTTGAATCTGATGCGAGCAGCTACTGGTAGCTGGTGCAACTGGATGAACAGCGGAGTGACGTGTGCTCTATTAGGCTCGTTAAAGACCACTCTAGCTGCTACGTTCTGAATCAACTGCAGGAACGAGCGGTTCTAGAGATGTGGTCAGAGAAGTTCAGTTGATCGTCAATCATTACTCTGTAGGAAAGCAAAATTTAGAGTTGCTTTAAGATCACCTGATTCTCTTTCTTCCCCCACATTAAAAATAAATACTAAAGTGAAAAACATTGCATTGGGCATTCAGGATCAACACAGCACCTTTTGGTGCCTCTGACCCTTCCTGTGAATGTTTGCTTATGATTCAGTCAAAGACCTAAAACAAAGTGATTGCAAAACCTTTTGAGTGTGAACCCTTCTTTATCTCTATGATAATGAAGTGGTCTGATGAATTGTGTTAATGGGATTAAGGTTTGATGAGACTCCAGGGTCTGGGGAGGGGTTGTTACTTCCATCTGTGCTTTGTTTAAAGTTGTCACCTGAGTGCTTTGTTACCATTTGAAGGGACTGCCCCTCCGGAGCAGGGACGTGTCCTAGAGACGCCATGTAAATGGAGAAGAGAAGTGGTCCAAGAACTGAGCCCTGGGGCACCCCAGTGTCTAGATGTTGCAGGTTGGACACCTCTCCCCTCCAAGACACCCTGAACGACCTGTCAGAGAGGTAAGATCTGAACCACCAGAGTGCAGTACCTGTAACGGCTAGTGATTTGAGCGTATTCAGCAGGATCTGGTGGTTTACAGTATCAAAAGCGGCTGACAAATCCAGCCGAATAAGAACTGGCGATTTGGAGTCCGCTTTAGCCAGTTTGAGGTCTTCAAGAACCGAGAGCAGTGCAGTCTTGGTTGAATGATTTTTCTTGAAGCCAGATTGGTTGTTATCCAAGAGGTTGTTCTGGGTGAGAAAGGCAGAGAGTTGACTGAACATGACTTTTTCCAGAATCTTGGCCATGAATGGAAGCAGGGATACCGGTCTGTAGTTTTCAAGTAGTGTTTGATCTAGGTTGGGTTTCTTTAGCAGTGGGGTTACCCTAGCCTGCTTAAATGTAGTGGGAAAAATACCAATCTGAAAAGATGTGTTAAGTATATGAGTAAGTGCTGGTGTGACTGCTGGAAAAATAGCTTGCAAAAGATGAGCTGGAATGGGACCAAACGGGTAGGTGGTAGGATAGCTAGATGACATGAGTTTGGAGACCTCAGACTCAGAGAGCTGAGAAAAAGAAGTGAGTGTTTCTGGTGTTGCTGGTGTAATAAGTATGTCAGTTTGGAGGTGTGGCAAATTGAGCACTGATTGTTGCAGTTTTGTTGAGGAAGAATGTAACAAAGTCATTAGTAGAGAGTGTTGAAGATGGAGGAGGAGGAAAGAAAAATGGGAAGAAAATGTTTTAAAGAGCATGCGGGAGTTAGAAACATTGTTAATTCTGTGATAAAAATATGTCTTTTTAACAGTAGTGACAGCAGCCGAGAAGGAAGACAGAAGAGATTGGTAAGACATGAGGTGTGCAGTATTCTTTGTCTTGCGCCACACCCTCTGCAGCCCTGGGTTTAGAGCGATGCTCCCGGAGAACATCAGACAGCCAGGGTGCAGAGGGAGTGGCGCGGGCTGGCCTTGATGATAGCGGACACACTCTGTCTAGACATGATGCTAGAGTAGAGCAGAGTGTGTTAGTAGCGCTAACAGTATCAAGTGAGAGCTTTTCAGATGGAGGGAGTGCAGATAAAACCATAGCGGATAGTCTAGTGGGTCAGAGTAAGCGTAGGTTTCTGCGAAAGGAGACCTGTGGTGGAGTGTGGGGTGGTTCGGGAGTGATTTGGATGTTGAGCGTGAGAAGGAAATGATCCGAAGTGTGTAGTGGAGTGACCAGTGTTTCAATAGCAGAGCAGTGTCTTGTGTAAATGAGGTCGAGCTGGTTACCAGATTTACGCATAGCTGAAGTTGGCACTTTGTTGAGGTCAAAAGAGGCAAGAAGAGTGTGGAAGTCAGTAGCTTGAGGCTTTTCAACGTGGATGTTGAAGTCACCAAGCAGCAGTAGAGGAGTGTCCTCCTCAGGGAAGGATGACAGGAGAACATCCAGCTCGTCCAGAAAGTGAGCTAATGGACCTGGGGGGCGGTAGATGACAACCACATGACAGTGAAAGGGGTGGGTAATAGTAGTTGCATGAGATTCAAAGGAGGTCATTGCAGCTATAGATGGTCTCTGAGAGAATTTCCAGTCCCTAGAAATCAGTAGCCCAGTCCCCCCACCCCTCCCTGTCTCACGTGGGAGAAAGTGAATTTGGTGGAGAGGGCTGCATGTATAGCAGTGTCCTCAGGTTTTATCCAGGTCTCGGTTAGAGCCATGAGGTTAAGGTTAAAGTGAGTAGCTATGGATGTAATAAAATCTGCTTTGTTAACAGCAGACTGACATTCCAGAGGCCCACAGAAAGAGTTAGTGATGTATCAGAAGACAGTACGATGTACAGTCTGAAGGTTATGAGGATTGCGACAGCTGTAGCGTACATCACGTGATTTGCGAGTGTTAGTAACAACAGGAATAAGTAGACACATAATACAAGTGCAAGAGGTAAAAGATACAAAATGAAGTAAAATAAAGACAGTACAGTTATGACACATTTAGCAAAAAGAACACTGCATCTGGTGGGGTAGTGACCCAAGACTATAATGCTTAGTTTATTCTAGTCAAGTCAAGTCATCTTTATTTATATAG